>CAUYON010060163.1:0-15401 GCA_963573935.1 Arctocebus calabarensis
CTTGCTCAGGCTGGTCTTGAACTCCTCAGTTCAATTCTCGCTGCCTCTGCCTCCCAGACTGCTAGGATTACAGGCATGAACCTCCCCAGTCATGAAGGGTTTATAATTCAATAGCTCCCAGTCTGTGTGCCCCAGCAGAATACCAATATGAATTTAACTTGTGAGTTTCTTATATGAATTTAACTTGCTTTATATACAACAAGGACACATTTATGAAAATGTGCACGCCACACGTTTGTATACGGCATATCACACTTAAACCTAGTTTAAGGAAGTTTGAATCTAGTTTTAGGAGGGTGTGCTTAGGAGGTACCTGTAGTTCACTGGTTAGGGCACCAGCCACATGCTAGGGGCTGGTGGGTTCAAACCTGCCCAGGGCCTGCTAAACAAACAACAAAAAAAAGAGCCCAGGCTTGGCTCCTGTGGCTCAAGCGGCTAAGGCGCCAGCCATGTACACCTGAGCCGGCTGGTTCGAATCCAGCCGGGGACCCGCCAAACAACAATAATGGCTGCAATAAAAAATAGCTGGGTGTTGTGGCAGGCACCTGTAGTCCCAGCTACTTGAGAGGCAGAGGCAGGAGAATCGTTGAAGCCCATGAGTTGGAGGTTGCTGTGAGCTGTGATGGCACAGCACTCTACCCAGGGTGACAGTTGGAGACTCTGTCTAAAAAAAAAAAAAAAAAAATTGCCTAGTGTTGTGGTGGGCACCTGTAGTTCCAGCTACTTGGGAGGCTGAGGCAAGAGAATCGCTTGAGTCCAAGAGTTTGAGGTTGCTGTGAGCTATGACACTGGCCATGGCACTCCACTGAGGGCAACAAAGTGAGATGCTGTCTCAATAAAAAAAAAAAAAGAAAGAAAGAAAAAAGGAAGGTGTGCTTAAAGGTGAAAACTTTTATAAAGCAATAAAGTAACCCATGTGTGGAGAGTTATAGTCATAGCTCACAACCTTATCTCAAACTATCCCCACCCTGCTCCTCCCAGAAATAAATCCCCTGAAGGCCAGGGGTTGGGCTTGACTTCCTGGGCTAGTCCCTCCCATGAGGAGGGGCTGGGGCCTCCTCTCCCATACCTGGTCCAGGCGGTACTCTGCAAGGGCAGGCCACACAGATGCACCTGCCACTGGAGGTCTCACTGGGACGCCTTCTCCAGTATGGGGAAGAAAGAACAAGGTCTGTCCCCCTAGGTCTCAGATACCACAGGGGCCGGGAGAATGAGCACCTCCCTGGGAGAATGAGCACCTCCAGAACAAGCCTGTACAGATGGGAAACCCCAGCCTTACCTGAATTGTCCCCCAAGCAAAATCCATCCTACCAACCTTCTGGTCTAGAGCAAGTACAAGCTGGATTGGGAATCGGGAACAGGTTTGAGGGTTGGTAAATTGTGACTTAAGATGTAGCTTGGGGCTCAGAGCCTGTAGCTCAGCGGCTAGGGCGCCAGCCACATACATGGGGGAGCTGGCGAGATCAAATCCAGCCAGGGCCTGCCAAACAACAATGACATCAATGACATCAATAGCATCAAAGCTCACAGCAACCTCAAACTCTGACAAACAACAATGACATCAATGACAACAAATTACCAAAAAAAAGAAAAAAAATAGCTGAGCATTGTGCCGGGCGCCTGTAGTCCCAGCTACTCGGGAAGCTGAGGCCAGAGAATTGCTTAAGTCCAAGAGTTTGAGGTTTCTGTGAGCTATGACACCACAGCACTCTACCCAGGGTGACATAGTGTGACAGTCTCAAAAAGAAAGATGTAAGTTACAACGAGAGCCAGGGAAAGGGGGGATTTTATGCCTTTTCTCTACCCAGTGCCTTTGCTCTGTGCCTGGCATGTACACACCCAGCCCATGGAGGAAGTAGTAGCAGGTGGATGAGTGTCTAAGCTATAGGGACACTGAATACACAGCAGGTGTTTCCCACTCTCCAGCGATGCCCATCTGAGAGGGGTGGGGAAATGCAAACACAAACAGGCCACTCTGAGTGGCTACAAAACAGCATGGAGCCAGCTCCAAGAGCAGCCAGGGCTGGGGGCAGCACGCTGTCCTGCGTGGATCGTGGCTGCAGATCCGTGAGGATGGAGCCTCGAGTGCACACACTCTACCCCTGCCCCAGACACGTGCTTATCACCTGCCTTCTTGCCTTTTGCACTCCTCCTGCCTCCCCAGGGCCCCACCTCTCCCCTTGTCCCTAAGAGCTTGCCACGGTGGGGCCTTTCCAATAGACTGGTGGAAGTGTAGGGGGAGTTGAGCCCAGTGGTACTTTGGGAGTGGGGAGGCTGTCACAGCTCTCTTTCTGAGTCTGATAAAAGCATAATCTATGCAAAAAATCAATGCCCCTCTGCCCACACACATGAAATATGCTTTCAAGGGTCCCGAAGCCCACCTGTAAGCCAGGGGTGAGGATGTTTGAGGTTGTAATAGGTCTGGAGAAGCTGGTCCAAGGAGGGGGTCAGTAACCCCTTTTCCCCCAGGGAAATCTTGAGGAGGGACCCTTCAGGTCAGGAGGAAACCACAGCCCCCCACCCAGCACTCTCTTTGAGGCTTCTGGCAGGGGAGGAACAGCCTGGGAACCGGTCTCCCAACCAGTTTAACCAGGGACTGGTTTCGACTCAGGGAGTTCAAAGAAGCTGGGGTGCTCTCCAGCCCCGACTGCCAATGGGAGCAGCGGCTCTTAACCCCTTCCCGGTTATATCCTGGGCAACATCCAGTTGGTGGTCATGCTATCGAGAAGGTCTGAGCCTCTTCAGAGGATGAAATGGGTGGGGGTGACCTTAGCTACAGCCTGAGGAGGGGGTGCAACCAGACACCTGAGAGTGGGGCAACTGAGTAGGGAGGTTGCATGCTCCCCACCCCAGACTTCCCTTGGGATTCCTTCCTCTGGCTCAGCGGTCCCTGGAGGACCCTGGCTTCTGGATGGATGTAGGGGCTCTGGGATTGGATTTCTGGGTTGATGAATATTCATCAGCCTGAGCCGGCCTCTGCTTCTGTTTACTTAGCCGGGAGGGGCTGGGTTTCAGGTTCACCTTGACTCCAGGAGCGGCAGTGGAGCGAGCAGGTACCCGCTCCTGCACCTGTTTCTCTTGCACCTGAGGTACAGCTGCTCCTACCCACCTCTCTTGGCCTGAGCCTCGCCTGCTGTGGCACCCTGGAGGCACCTCCTCTTCCCCAAGTCTCGCCCTCCCAGGCAGCTCCTATACTCAACTCCTTCTCTAGGGAAGGTCTCTCCTCCAGCCCGGAGCAATCAGGATTACAGGTACAAGCAGAGGGCAGGTGGGTGGGGAAATCAAGGCACAGTCCCCAGTCTGGGCACCTAGTCCTGCCTGCGTGGTTGATAAGCCCAGGGGGAAGGGGAACCCAAACAAGCTGTTTCCATTCTGGACTCATCCCACTGGCCTCTTTGAGTCAATCCAGGCCTCCAACAGAGATCCTGCTGAGAAAGTTACACTCCAGAGCAGTTTTCTTTTAACTTTTCCTTACCTGGAGCCCAGCCCCTCTGACCTCTGTCTGGAGCATGTTTCCAGCTGTCTCATAGGAGCATTTCTCCTTTCCAGTCCAGTGTACCCCTGTCACATTGAGCATGGACAAGTGGTCCTAGCGGCTCAGTGGAAGGATGGGGGAGGGGATTGCAGGTTTTGTCTTACAACACAGAAGCTGACTCGCACCCCTCATCTGCACCTCCACCCCGCCACCCCCACCCCAGTCAATGGTTAACTTGTCCCAGCTCAGAAGGGCCCCAGCCCAGTCTAGGCAAAGCCCTTCACAGAACCCAGCTGGGGTGGAGGGGCCTGTCCTGGGGCAGCCACTTGCATGACAGAGTGTTGACTGCCAAAGGCAGGGCCTGGCAGGCTGTCCCAGGAGGCCCTTTATGAGCCCCAAAGCTGTGCAAACAGCAAAGGTGGCGCTGGAGTCTTCACAGGCTAATTTCTATCATCCCACGGATTGTAGTGCCCCAGGGCAAGGGCCAGGAGGCAGTTTGGCCAGCTCAGCACCTCGCACAAGCGGACTGCAGGGCCCACCACACGTCACTAAATGCTGGGTCTGTTTGAAATCCCAATCACCCTGACCCAAGTCCCCTCTCTGGTTGGGATGTAGCTGTCGCTGTCTTGCTCTTTGCAACTCTGGGTAGCTGGGAAGTTTGGACAACATATCACTTTTTTTGGTTTTGTTTTAATGGAAATCAGATTTCACACTGTGTTTTATCATCACAATCTAAAGAATCCCATACCTGGGTTATTTTGTAAAACAAAGAGTAGTCCACTAATTAATCTGTTTCTCAAATTCAGATTTCCTTGTCAGGCTTGCCTAAAGACACCTGCTTACCAGTGTTCACAAGTCCTCCTGGGCAGAATAGATAGGACAGCCCACAAAGAGCGTCCTAGGGATACCAGGGTACAAGACCAGGACACAAGGGCACCAGTGCCTTGGTGCTTTGGTGGAGGCCCTGGGACAGGGCACCATGGCCTATTCCTATCTCTGTGTTTTCTGACCAGGTCCTCGTGATCTGTGGCTCCCTGTACTCCAAGAAGAGTTAAGCCCTGCAGATGCCAACTTGAAATACCTGTTAAAAAGGGCACATTTGTACTGGCAGAGGCAGAAGCTACTTTCTCTCATGGAGCTAGGAAATCTGGTGGTTATAGTCAGCTCAGGCGAGGGATCTTCTGTTCTTCCATCTCCCAAGTTCCTTGGTAGCTCCAGATGGGTGCTGGTGGGGCTATGGACCTTGTCTCAGACAAGGCAGCGACGGGGGTATCCACAGACCAAATAAGCAGCCTGTCCTTCCTTCCCTGCCCTCTCCTCACCTCCTTCCAGAAACCCATTCTGGAACACCAAGTTCTGTGTGGGGCTGTGTTAAACCCAGGTGCGGCAAGCTGCCAAAGCAAACCTCTCAGGCCGTTCCTTGGTGCACTCACCTCTCCAGGGTGCCCTGAAAGGATTTATTTGGCCACTCTCACCGTCTCCTTCACTTTCTGAGTGGGAGCTGCAGATCTCTCCTTAGCTTCTTGGCTCCTGCTAAAGGGACAAAGCTGGCAATGTGGGAGCTTTTTCCCAGACAAAAAGGTGGGAAGGAGACCTCTGGGTGTGTGCTCTGAGGAGGGGGTGAGAATATGGAGGCGCAGGAGACAACAGCAGTGTAGGCTCCACATAGGCATTCAACTCCTTACAAGCCCAGGCCTGCATCCTGCTTTCATTTTTCCTGAATTTGACATTTTCCCCCATCCAAAAAAATCCATATTCATTATGGAAATTCTGGAAGGCGGAAAATTAGAGGGGAGGCCAGGTGTGGTGGCTCATGCCTGTAATCCCAGCACTTTCAGAGGCCAAGGTGGGAGTCTTGAACCCAGAAGTTCCAGACTTGCCTGGCAACATTGCAAGATCCCATCTCTAAAAAGATCTCTAAAAAGGAATTTTTTTTTTTTTTTGAGATAGAGCCTCAAGCTGTCACCCTGGGTAGAGTGCCGTAGCATCACAGCTCACAGCAACCTCCAACTCCTGTGCTCAAGCGATTTTCATGCCTCTGCCTCCCAAGTAGCTGGGACTACTGGCACCTGCCACAATGCCCAGCTATTTTTTGGTTGCAGCCATCGTTGTTTGGCGGGCCTGGGCTGGATTTGAACCCACCAGCTCGGGTGTACATGGCTGGCACCTTAGCCACTTGAACCACAGGCACCAAGCCAGAATTTTTTTTTTTTTGAGACAGAGTCTCATTTTGTCACCCCTGGAAGAGTGCTGTGGCATCACAGCTCACAACAACCTCAAACTCTTGGACTTAAGCAAGTCTCTTGCCTCAGTCTCCCAAGTAGTTGGGATTACAGGCGCCCACCAGAACATCTGGCTATTTTTAGAGAGGGGGGGGGGTCTCAACTTTTGCTCAGGCTGGTCTTGAACTCGTGAGGTCAGGCAATCGACCTGCTTTGGCCTCCCAAGTGCTGGGATTACAGGCGTGAGCTACCGCACCTGGCCAGTCTTTTTTTTTTTTTAAAACAGGGTCTTGGCTCAGCGCCTGTGGCTCAGCGGGCTAAGGCGCCAGCCACGTACACCTGAGCTGGCGGGTTCGAATCCAGCCCGGGCCCGCCAAACAACAATGCCGGCTGCAACCAAAAAATGGCTGGGCGTTGTGGCGGGCGCCTGTAGTCCCAGCTACTTGGGAGGCAGAGGCAGAAGACTCGCTTGAGCCCAGGAATTGGAGGTTGCTGTGAGCTGTGATGCTACAGCACTCTATCCAGGGTGACGGCTTGAGGCTCTGTCTCAAAATAAATAAATAAATAAATAAAATGTAGAAACAGGGTCTCATGCTGTTATCTAGGCTAGAGACCCATGCCATCATCACAGCTCACAGCAACCTCAAACTTCTGGGCTCAAATGATCCTCTTGCCTCAGCTTCCCAAGTAGCTGGAACTACAGGTGCCTGCCACAACACCTAACTAGTTTTCCTATTTTTATTAGAGATGGGGTCTTGCTCTTGCTCAGGCTGGTCTCAAACTCCTGAGCTCAAGTAATCCACTGGCCTTAGCCTTGCAGAGTGCTAGGAGTACAGGTGTGAGTCACTGTGCCCCACCTGGAGTATTTTTTCCTGATCTTTTTTGAAAACACAGTGAAGACCACCCATTTTTCAAAGAAGGAAATACATTTGTCTGGGCCATGCTGGCTGAGCTCCCAGCTTTCTGGTGTACACTGGCCAGGTGCTGCACACTCTTCCTTAAGTCCTGGGAACTACAGTACCCACCTCACCTGTAGTCTCTAGGCCTCTGCCTACTGTAACCGACCATCCTCTGCCCCCAACTTGCCTGCCCCAGCTGCTGTCAACTTTCACATCCCAGAACTTCCACTACTAGCTCACCAGCACCTTTGTGAAAATTAGCAAAAAGTGGGTAGCACTTGAGGCTCAGTGAGTAGGGCACCGGCCCCATATACTGAGGGTGGTGGGTTCGAACCCTGCCCTGGCCAAACTGCAACAACAACAACAAAAAAATAGCCAGGTGTTGTGGTGGGCGCCTGTAGTCCCAGGTTCTCGGGAGGCTGAGGCAAGAGAATCACCTAAGCCCAAGAGTTGGAGGTTGCTGTGAGCTGTGATGCCATAGCACTCTACCAAGGGTGACAAAGAGAAACTGTCTCCAAAAAAGAAAGAAAAAGAAAAAAGAAAATTAGTAAAAAAAAAAAAGAGGCCCTTGGAGAAGGCAGTTCCATGTCAAGGCACATTGTCTGGCAGTGGAGAAGCCTGATTTCACCCCTGCACCCTGTCCCATTCAGTGCCCTTACAGAAGGTACAGCCTGTGTTGACCACATCTCATGAGTACCTCTGGGCTCCACCTAACTGCCCAAGTTCTGTCCTTGTGGAAGCTTGGTGGGGAAGGGAGATGTCCCTTAATAATTAAACCCACTATCATAAGTTTTATTTTGCAAAGCATGGCTACCCCTGTGGGCAGGGAGCTAAATGCTAGGACTGGACAGGATGGATGAGAAAACTGAGCCTCAGAGAAGAGGTTTGCTGAAGTCACAGCTAGGGCAGTTCCCAGCTGCATTAGCCCTGCTGGTCACCATAAGGAAGTTCAAATTGCTTGGAATATCTCAAATTCTATTCAATTTTGTAATCAACTCCAAGAAAAATACACAAGGTGATTCTGTCCATTTGCCCACACCTGGCAACAGCAAGAGTTTGGGAACAGTATCAAAGGGCTGGATGCTGTGTGACCTGGGCAAGTTGTTCCCCTGCCTGCAGCCCTGAGAGGCCTGACAGGAATGTTCTCAAAGCTCTCTACAATCCTGCAAGGGAATAGTGTGTGCATGTCTCATGGCCCCTCTGTCTGGCTTGGGTGGCTTCCTATTGACCTTGAAAAGCCCATGATTAGGAGTCTAGGGAGCACTAGTCCAAAGGGGCCCACCCCTCCTCCTACTGACCCCTTTGTCTCCCCACTCTGCTCAAACAGAAAGCTGAGGCACCATGGCTGAAGTTGGTTGGTGGAAGCTGACCTTCCTCCGGAAAAAGAAATCCACTCCCAAGGTGCTGTATGAGATCCCTGACACCTACGCCCAAACGGAGGGAGGTGCAGAGCCCCCGGGGCCTGGCGCTGGGGGCCCCGACAGCAACTTTAACACCCGCCTGGAGAAGATTGTGGACAAGAACACAAAGGGCAAGCACGTGAAAGTCTCCAATTCAGGCCGCTTCAAGGAGAAGAACAAAGTTCGAGCCACACTGGCAGAGAACCCTAGCCTCTTTGATCGTCGGGAGGGCAAAGGACAGTGAGGGGCTGAGGAAGACTCTTGCACCTCCTGGCTCCCTGCCATCAGCTGGATCAGAGACAGGAGCTTGCCACACTGGCCTTTTTGGTCATAGCTGAAGCCATTGTGGGGGCACTTGACGCCTGCTGGCAGGAAATGTCTGGCTGTTAGGTTTGTATTTACATGCCTCATTTTTGTAAGGCTTAGGAGAGCAAGGGTTCTCCCACCCTCCCCTGACCACAAAGGCACTCCAGTTTAGAGTGGTGAACACTCCCATCCAGGAAGGACAGCTCTCCTTGAAGCAATGACATGGCCAGCAGGGAGGTGGACTTGGCAGGGAATGGAGAAAGGGAGGTGGACAGATTTCACCTCCTCCCTGGGCACAGGGTCAAGGGTGAGTTTGAATTGCCACTCCCTATATTTTCTCTACCTGTAACTGTTCCCTGGACCAATCCTGAGTCGAGCACATTTTTCAGACGCCCGGTGGTGGGGTGTGTGTGGCTTCTGTGGCACCAGAGACAGAGACATTGAACTTGAGCTCACTTCCTAACACAAGAGGTAAACTTCCTGGATCTTTGTCCCCACGTATGGAGGGCACAGAAGACCCTGGCACTCCATGGAGGGGTGGGATTACCATAGAGGGCCAGATTAGTGATCTCGTTGGTTACTCTTCTGGCTACCACTTGTGCAGGTGCCATGTCACACACCCTCAAAGCTACAATGGCACAAGGGTCCATACCGGGGGAATAGGTAGGAAAGCTCCATTAGGAGCTAAAAGCAGCCATTTTCCTCCTCTCCCTTCCCCTACTAGTATTTAAGATGGATTAAACCCAGAAATGAGGCCTGGGAGCTCCAATTTTGTCTAAAGGAATAACTATAGGTTTCTCATAATAAACAATGCTGCAGAAGCAGAGAACCTGCTTTATGCTCTTGTCATGCATTTATTGAGATGCCTTTACCACCTTTCATGTGAGTAAAGTGGGCCTTTGTGCTTCGAATGTTCTTTTCAGGCTTCAGAACTGATCCCCAGGTCTGACAATGTAGAAACTGGGTCACTAATTTCACCATCAAGCTATGCTTAATACGGAGAGTGGGGGAGCAGAGGAAGGAGCTAGTTACACCTCAGTGGTTCGTTCAATGGCCAACAGAAAGGCCTTCAAGTGCTCCAAGAGAATGGGGCAGACATTTAATGACTGACTCCAAAGTCTTGGTGGTTTGGTGTGGGTCAGGATTCACTTTGGCTTCACCATCTAGCAGCTGGGTGGCTTTGGGAACATTATTTTATTTTATTTATTAATTTATTTTTGTAGAGACAGAGTCTCACTTTATTGCCCTCAGTAGAGTGCCGTGGCGTCACACAGCTCACAGCAACCTCCAACTCCTGGGCTTAGGCGATTCTCTTGCCTAAGAGTCCCAAGTAGCTAGGACTACAGGTGCCCGCCATAGTGCCTGCCTATTTTTTTGTTGCAGTTTGGGGCCAGTGCCCTACCCACTGAGCCAAAGGGTCTGCCCCATTATTTTACTTTTTATTTATTTTTTTTTTTTTTTGAGACAGTGCCTCAAGCTGTCACCCTGGATAGGATGCCATGGAATCACAGCTCACAGCAACCTCCAATTCCTGGGCTCAAGCGAGTCTCTTGCCTCCGCCTCCCAAGTAGCTGGAACTACAGGCGCCCGCCACAACGCCCGGCCATTTTTTGGTTGTAGCCGTCATTGTTGTTTGGCGGGCCTGGGCTGGATTTGAACCCACCAGCTCAGGTGTACGTGGCTGGCGCCTTAGCCCGTTGAGCCACAGGTGCCGAGCCATTTTAATTTATTTTTTGAGATACAGTTTTACTATGTCAACTTTGGTAGAGTGCTGTGATGTCACAGCTCACAGCAAACTCAAACTCTTGGGCTTAACTGATTCTCTTGCCTCAGCCTCTCAAGTAACTGGGACTACAAGTGCCCGCCATAATGCCTGGCTATTTTTTGTTGTTGTAGTTGTCATTGTTTATATGGCCTGGGCCAGGTTCAAACCTGCCAGCCCTGGTATATGTAGCTGGCGCCCTAACCATTGGGCAATGGGTGCCAAGCCATGGGAACATTATTTTTTTTTTATTTTTTTTGAGACAGAGCCTTAAGCTGTCACCCTGGATAGAGTGCTGTGGCATCACAGCTCACAGCAACTTCTAATTCCTGGGCTCAAGTGAGTCTCCTGCCTCCGCCTCCCAAGTAGCTGGAACTATAGGCGCCCGCCACAACGCCAGGCCACTTTTTGGTTGCAGCCGTCATTGTTGTTTGGCAGGCCCCGGCTGGATTCGAACCTGCCAGCTCAGGTGTACGTGGCTGGCGCCTTAGCCCGTTTGAGCCACCGCCGCCAAGCCAGGAACATTATTTTTAAAACTCCTCTGAGCCTCAGTTCCTTCTTCTGTAAAAGGGGGCTGTAATAGGCTCTGCACCTGTAGGTCAAGCGGCTAAGGTGCCAGCCACATACACTGGCCCGGACCTGCCAAACAATGACAATTATAACTAAAAAATAGCCAGGCATTGTGGCAGGTGCCTGTAGTCTCAGCAACTTGGGAGGCTAAGGCAGGAGAATCACCTAAGCCCAAGAGCTGGTGGTTGCTGTGAGCTGGGATACCATTGCACTCTACCGAAGGCGACAAAGTGAGACTGTCTCATAAAAAGAAAAAGGGGGGGTGGTGGTGCCTGTGGCTCAGCGAGTAGGGCGCCGGCCCCATATACCTAGGGTGGCGGGTTCAAACCTGGCCCCGGCCAAACTGCATCAAAAATTAGCCGGGCGCTGTGGCGGGTGCCTGTGGTCCCAGCTACTTGGGAGGCTGAGGCAGGAGAATCGCTTAAGCCCAAGAGCTGGAGGTTGCTGTGAGCTGTGACTCCATAGCACTCTAAGGAGGGCAATAGAGTGAGACTCTGTCTCTAAAAAGAAAAGAAAGGGTGGGGGTCTGTAATAATGCCTATTTCATAGAGAGTGGCCAGTATTAAGTGGCCCATAGTAGGTGCTCAGTGAAATTTTAGTTTCCTTCCCCCTTCCTTTATGAGAAATTCCACCAAACCCCACAGCTTCAGTTTAAGGAAAAGGAGGAAGCTCTCTCCCTATAATGTTAGGTCCAGTTCTTTCTCTCCCTTTTTTTTTTTTTTTTTGAGACAACAGTTTCACTCTGTCACCCTGGGTACAGTGCAGTGGTATCTTAGATCACAGCAAACTCAAAACTCTTGGGCTCAAGCAATCCTCTTGCCTCAGTTTCCTGAGTAGCTGGGATTACAGGCACCAACCAGCCCCCATGTCCCACTAATTTTTCTATTTTTAGTAGAGAGAGGGTCTTGCTCTTGCTCAGGCTGGTCTCAAACTCCTGAACTTAAGTGATCCACCTGCCTCATCCTCCCAAAGTGCTAGGATTACAGACATAAGCCACTTTGGCCCGGACCCAGCTCTTTATCAATTCATAAGAGCTAGGAGCTAGAAAAAACTGGCCAAATCTCCCAAGCTCATGGTAGAAACACAGGGAAAGGCTCGGCGCCTGTGGCTCAATGGGCTAAGGCGCCAGCCACGTACACCTGAGCTGGCAGGTTCGAATCTAGCCCGGGCCCGCCAAACAATGATGGCTGCAACCAAAAAATGGCCGGGCGTTGTGGCGGGCGCCTGTAATTCCAGCTACTTGGGAGGCGGAGGCAAGAGACTTGCTTGAGCCCAGGAATTGGAGTTTGCTGTGAGCTGTGATGCCACAGCACTCTATACAGGGTGACAGCTTGAGGTTCTGTCTCAAAAAAAAAGAAACACAGGGAAAAGACCAAAGTGGCCACTAAACAATGTGGTTCTGCAGCTTCCAGGCCAGGTTCAAGGTTGCTCCCCTCCCCAGGGAGGTTGCTCAGAAAATTTATTACCACAACAAACAGACCCACACAAGGGGGCCTTTGTTAGATACCTCACCCAGGCCTGGGGAACTCTGAGGATGAGTGAGAGAGACTAGGAGCTGGAGGGACAGAAGGGGGGTAATGTCCTTTGCAAAGCCTCTTCCTCTTCTCCTCTCCACTACTCAGAACTATGTAGGATTCCACCAATTACTCAATCCATAAAGCCTCCAATGGAGGAGCTAACTTTCCCCATGCTTGCAACCCTGCCCAGTGTTTATAGCTAAGGTTTATGGAGTGCTTACTACAGGGAGCCCTGGAACAAGGTTCCTCATTTAATCTTATCACCTGAGACAGGTGCTATCATCGTCCCCATTTTCCAGATGAGTTAGCTGAGACTTGGATAAGTTAAGTCCAAGCTGAAGCCACAGCTGGACACTGTGTGTGGTCACTGCCACATGCAGTCCTTCTACTTTTTTTTTGAGACAGAGCCTCAAGCTATCGTGGGTAGAGTGCCGTGGTGTCACAGTTCACAGAAACCTCAAAGTCCTGGGCTTAAGCAATTATCTTGCCTCAGCCTCCCGAGTATCTGGGACTACAGGCGCCTGCCACAACGCCCAACTATTTTCTTGGGGGGGGGGGGATTGTGGTTGTCATTGTTTGGCAGGTCCCTACCAGAGTCGAACCTGCCAGCTCTGGTGTAGGTGGCTGGCGCCTTAGCGGCTTGATCTACAGGCGCCACCCCAACCCTTCTATTTTTGATTCTCTTCTGCTGGGGGTCAGGAAACTAAGGCTGGAAACAAAGAAAGGGAGCATAGACACCTTCTGCAGAAAGGGAGATGGGTAAGAGAGAGGGCAATATCTAGGCCTTAGGATCCTGAGAGGGGGCCATCATTGGAGTGGGCTATACAGACTCTGGAACCAATGGCATAAAGACAACCAGATTCAAGGATGGGTGTCCCCTAAGGTCCCAGACTCTAGGCACTTACCACATTAGTCTGTCTGGGGTTCTCTGAGGCAGGGGATGAAGATGGGCCCTGGGCCACCGACCCAATTTTCTACATGATACTGGCACTGTACTGCCATCTCTTCAAGCACCAACATTGCCCGCCCAAGTAAGAACATCCGAGGTCCCTCTGCCCCTTGCATGCCCATCCTGCTCCACAGCTCCAGTGATCTCTGCAGGAACCTTCCAGGGAAAGTCCACGTATATCCCTAAGCTGTAGGGCTGGGAGGATAGAGACGTGGCTGCCCACAGAGGCAGAGTGAGGCAGCTGCAAGTTTCCACCAGAGGAGGAGGAACTGAGAGTGCAAATATGTACAGGACTGGGAAAGGCTACGGGTTATCAACCACAGTTTCACTGGGACGCGACCCAAACCAAGGAAGGGGGGCAGAGGAGGCCCGCTGGAACCGGCCTACACTGCCCAGAGAAGCCAACACTGGGCAGCAGGCTCCCCCTGGTGGACGCCTAGCCTACATGGTGGGAGATGCCAGGTAGGAGGAAAATTGCTTAAATCCCCCAACTTCCTCCTTTCTGGGGGGGAGGGGAGAATGTGGGGAGACAGGTCAGGTGGAACATTACTATCACAAATGGCTGATGAGTTTTTATTACAGACTTGGCACAAGTGACTGATGGATGGAGAACTGAAATGGTAACAGCTGAGACCACACTGAACTCTGGGAGGACACTCAGCCCCTAATAACACAAGTCGGGTGCGGTATATGTACTCATAAAAGTCATAGCCTACGGCACAACAAAAAGGGCAAGATAGGTTATGGCAGCAGCCACTCCTGCAGGTGGCCATAGATTAATGTGCCTTCTTGTACTCAGGCTTCAGGGGACATCCACAGGAGGCTGCCCTTGGAAGAGCTCTGCCGATAACAATGACTGAAGCATACATCCATACAGTTAAAGGAAGCAGTTTTCAAGAGTTGCAAGTTCAATGCCAACCAGTGCAAATAATAGTCATTCTGTGACCATGGCTTACTCATAGCAAACATTCACCTAGCCTTGCTCCTCTCTGTGGCTAGTAGGCCACTTGCTCACCCAGGCTGTCCCTGGTCAGCAGGCTTGAGCTCAAGGAAAGCAAATACAATCCAGCATAAGACTCAGCCAACTGATCCTTATTAAAGGATCACAGTCTGTGAAGATGAGTTTAGAGGTTGAGGCTGTATTTCTAGTCACCTGGGGGATCTTGTTAAAATGCAGAAATCAGATTTAGTGGGTCCCAGTGAGCCCACGGGTCTGTGTCTCTAACAGGCTCCCAAGTAACACTGATGCTACTGGCCTGTAGATCACACTGTGAGTAGCAAGGTTCTAGACCAGGTCTCGACCTTGGCTGCACAATTCCCTGGGGAACTGGAAAATTCCTGCATCTCATCTCTGTGGGTGGGACCCTGGCATCAGGATTTTTAAAACTCCCCAGATAATTCCAATGTGGTGACAACCAGTGATCTAGAAATCATTAGTGGAGGTGGAGAATAAGGGAAGGGGATCTGTGAGTAGTCTGAAGGACATAATCCCTATAATAATTTAATTTTATATTTGGAAAATGAAATGTATGTGTTTCCATCAACAAACAGACAGCAAAGCTTGATTAAAACCCTCCTGGCCTGTTGATACCAGCACATAAATCCCTTCTACAAAATTCCTGGCTGACTGGGATTGAAAACTTTTAGTGACAGAACATTCCCTCTTAAGCAGGTCTGATTGTTCGAAATCTCTCCCCATATTGAGATGAAAACTACTCCTTGCAACTTCCACCTATGGGTCCCATAAAGCTACAGAGAATAAATTTAATTTCTTTTCCACAATGCTGTGTTTCAAACAATAGAAGGCAGCAATCAGGGGAAGTGCTATAAAAACATCCTATAGTAAGTGAGTTAAAGTTCTTTTAGTTGCAAACAACAGAAATCAACTTCAGGTAGTTTAAGTCAAAAAAATTAAGTTTACAGAGATAGGGGGTGTGTTTGAGGCAGGAAGAGGACTGCACAACACAGACTCGGGAAGGAGGGAATCAGGGTGGTTCAGGGAATTGCAACAGCAGCAGCCAGAGGATGTTACTTCTTGGTTGCCATTAATGACTTGGCTATAATGACTCACAAGAATTTGGGTCTCTTCATTTCAAATTCCATTTTTTTTTTTGGAGACAGGATCTTGCTATGCTGCCTGGGCTGGTCTTGTACTCCTATACTCCAGTGATCCTCCTGCCTGAGCCTCTAAAAATGGTGGGTTTATAGGTGTGAACCATCCACTGGCCAAATTTCAAATTATAAGACAATCTGATTGGCTAGATGGCCTCAGGTACCTACAAAGGAACCAATCAGCTATGG
>CAUYON010060164.1:0-49740 GCA_963573935.1 Arctocebus calabarensis
CCCCCCCCCCCCCCCCCCCCCCCCCCCCCCCCCGATAAATGAAAGGCAATTCCAAAGTTTCAAAGAACCTTAGCAAAAATCAAAAGATATGAGAACCAACATCCCTGACGTGGGTGCATTTGTTGTTCGAGCAGGAGTTTCGGAGTGCCTAGAGAGAGAGGCAGAGCTGGGAGCCGAGCGCGGCGAGCTCAGGAAGGGAAAAACAGAACGGGAAGGATGCTCCTCCAGCGTCAAGAGCCCAGAGTCCCCTGAATCTAGTTAAAACGCACGTCCCGATCGCCTTGGTAGGGAGTGAAGTCCGGGAGTCTGCCTTTCTAACAAGCCCCACGTATTACCGCTGCTGCCAGTCCAAGGACCTACCTTTGAGTTGCCGCTAGAGGAGAAAGGGGTTTTCTGAAGAGAACAATAATCTTCTGGGTAGAAGAAACTTCAAGAGAGGCAACGATAAAAACCTGGATGGGCAGGGATAGGGACGAAAACTGGCCAGAGGAAGGGTCTCCAAGCCTTTATTCCGAGAGCAGGGTCTCAGGACGAAAAGTAAGGTGGCTCTTGACCTCAAGCTCTGGAAGAAAACGTCACCGAGGATGGGCTAGAGGGGCTGTTTGGGAAGAAGGGAGACGAACACCTGGAACTGTAGGCGGCTGGACGCCCAGCCTGCCAGGTGCAGGGGTGAGGACAGGGGAGGACCGGGGCGGAGCCCGCGGAGTCCGCCCTTACCTGCGCTCGCCCTGGTCGGTGTAGACGTTGAGGAAGAGCCCTTCCCTGGTGTCCTGGTACACCACACCTGAGAAGCTGAGCTGCAGCTCGTAGCGGCTACCAGGCTGCAAGGCCTCACCGAGTTCCAGCACCATGTATTGCGTCTCCAGCGGGAACCACACGTCGTCCACGGGCACGCGGCCCACGGTGGCGTCCCGAGTGCCCGCAGACAAGGGCCCCAGCACTTCTGCGCGCTCGCAGTCTAGAAAAAGGCTGTGCAGGAGCAATCGCGTGGTGGCCACCCTGCAGTGCACCGTGATGTTCACGCGGCCGGTGAAGTCCAACCACTTGGAGAGTTCGTCCGGCCTCAGCCGGGGCCATAGTTCCAGCTCGTAGTGCAGCGGCACGAGCCAGCGCGGAAGGCGCAGATGGTCCCAGGGTCCCGGGGGTCGCCAGGCGCCATGGGTAGTAGTCACTAACGGCTTACGAGCGGAGCCAGGTTTCGGGGTCCCGGTCGGCTTCTCTTGACTGTCTGGAGGGGAGGACGCAGCGTCCGGAACCCCGAGGCCACCCAGCTCCGACGGCGGGACGCGCGCGCAGTAGCCGTACAGAGCGGCGAGCGCGGCCAGCGTCAGCACGAGGGTGGCTGCCAGACCAGCCAGCAGCAGGGCCACCGAGCGGCTCACATAGAAGCCCGAGCTGGAAGCGGGTCCCATTGACCGGGCCGGGGAAGGGCGCGAGGAGGAAGGTCAGAGACAGAGGCACCGGTTCTGATCCCTGGGCGGGATGCTCAATAGTGGGACCCCCACCCCTCCTGTCCTGTACAGTCCCTCTTCCTGCTCGAGGAGCCTGGGAGGACAGGGAGGCAGGAGAGAGAGGCTGGGACCATGGCTTGCTTCCCCCTCCCGGCTAATCAGATCCAGGTCCTTGCCCGCCAACTCCCGCCCCCCTCAGAGCCGGGGGAAGAGGCGGACCTGGCACACCCAGACGTGCGCCCTTGGGGTCTGAAGGGAAAGACCGCGCAGAAGCCTATAGGGGCCGCGCAGGGAGGGGGCGGTCGGACCAAACTCGAATCTAGTCACTTCTGATGAGGATATTTGAATTACTGGGATTTGCTGGAGTGTGACTTGGTACGTTTGCAGGTGTTGTCCGGAAAGGGGCAGCTACCCAGCACCCAAATTTCCTTGACCGCAGCGTTGAGCGGTCAGCAACACACCTGCCCAACCCCGGGCTTAGTGTGCTGGGGGTGGGGTGGGGTGAGAGCTTGGGGCACGGGACATTGGCGAACTCGCTTTGAAGTGACCCTGCGAGGGACCACCGTACAGTCAGAACAAACTTGTGGAGCCAAGTCTGTGGCCCTAAATCGCCTCTGAATAAAGCCGGCTCGCAAGTGGTCCAAGCAGTGAGTGGGAAGTTGGGAACCAAGTCGCGAGTCCCGGAGCCCTTCCGCAGTTTACAGAGCCGGGAGGGGAGCGTGGTGTCTGCCCGGGTCTCCTGGTGAAGGGGCTGGGAAAGACCCCATCCTAGGAGTGAGCCCAACGGGAAGCCTCCACTCCCCCGCCGCTGTGCGGGGTCCGGCTTTCCAGTCCCGGTGCTGGGTCTGTTCTCCGCATCCCCGCCGGGGGAAAGGGGGTGCCTACTTTCAGAATCGTTTCCAGCAAAAACAATAATAATCCGGCGACCAGTCTTTCCACTCAGAAATCTCGGGGCTGGAACTGGTTTTCCAAGCAGTGCCCTAGTCGGCGAGCTCTTTGGCACGTCGGGCATCTGTTTGCTATTTAGCCGGTACGCCAGGGCGGGCTTGTTGGCCGGTGCGCGGTCCGGAGTTGCACGCACACCCACGAGGGAAGCGGGGATGGGATGGCAAACTTCAGGAGGCGCTGGGGAAGACGCAGGGGAAGGCAGCTAAGATCCTATTGCAGGCTGAAGATTTTGAGTTCAGCGTGTCCCGTCTTTAGAGTCCAGTTTTTTTTCACAGCGAAAATAAGTTTTATGTGGCAGCTATAAAACGGTCTTCAGTTTCCTGCTTGAGTTCACAGACACTGTGGATCTCGGTGACTTTCCTGGGAAATGTGCGCTTTCTCACTCCCGGGAGTGAAATCAATGACTTCCAACAAGGCAACTCCCAGGAACCAATAGGGAGGAGGGAGATTTGACATGAAGTTCATGCAGGTGCTTACGCTGTAATCTGTGGACCAGTCTCTAAATTCCAGATTGGATTTGCTTCCTTCCGACATGGAAAAATTAAAAAATATATATGACCACATGCATCAACTCCCAGACCAGGAGTAGAGCGGAGGGAGAACCAGATCCTTTTGTGAATATTTCTATGTACCTGCCACAGCTTATGCTGCCCAACTGTGAGCTGCAGTGCTGGCAGGGGTCTCAGGGGTCAGATCACTGTCAGGTTGACACTGTGACAGAGGGTTTAACCAACTAATTACCTGCCTTACCACCCCCTGGATGATTTCTTTCTTTTTTTTTTGTAGTACAATATGGGTTATATTATTAGTACATCAAATTATAAGATCTGCTATCATTTCAAGTGGTGATGAATGTGAATAGTATTTCAAGATTCCTGCAACAATTGTAATGTAGCACAAAAAGTAATAGTATAGGTGGGAAAATTGCAGGTACTGCTTTTATTATTGCCATTAGTTGCCAGCATTTGTAACTGGGAGTAAGTTACATTTTTGTTACATTAGTTAAAATAAAGATGTAACATTTTTCCTTCATCAAGTTCATGGATACCCCTGATTTCTATCCACGTTAAGAACCTCTGCTTTCAGCGGAAATTCTAGACATAAACAGAACATCCCTGATGAGGTTTAGAGAAGAGGTAAGACCTCACTCAAGAATTCCTATTGCAGCAGATAGATTTCTGTGGTGTGCTTCTTCCCTTATTGTCTTCATGATGATTGATGCAGAATCCTACTCAGGGCTTGTTCATTCAGTCCCCATTGATGAGATATTTGAAAACAAGATATTCATCAACCCAAGTTCCAGTTTTCCTGATAGCAAGCAGTTTCTGAGTTGTATTAGGATGCCAGCTCAATGGATTAAGGTGAACAATTCATTTCATTGTCTTCCATCTCAGGGGCCAGTGGGGTGTGGGACTCAGGGGCAGCCCAGGGTTGGGACAATGTGTCCACTCTGCTGATGGGGTGGTCCTGGGGGTGGATTTCCTTGGCCAGGCAGCCCTTCTTCTTCAATCTGCAAGCCTCCTGGTACGATGGTGAGATGGGAGGCTGTGTGGGTGGAGTATATTTGTACTCTGAGCCATCCTCTAGATCCAATGGGTAGCTGCGATCTGAATCATAGGAGCTCAGGTCCCCACAGGTCACAAAAGGCACAATGATGCGGTTGGGACCATCCAGCTGGTTGAAATCTGCATCATAAGAGTGGTCCAGCAAGGGTCTGCTCAAGTCTGGAGTGAAGCCCTCAGGAGGGTCATAACTCTGACAGACAGCGAAGGCCTCAATGCTGGAGTTCCGGCTGCTCCTGGGCTTGGCACACAGCACACTGGAGAAGAAGACACGCAACTGGCTGTAAAGAAGCGTCACATCCCGGCCTCGGAATATCTTGGCCACAAAGCAGCCCCCTGGCTTCAAGACATGTGTAGCAATGTTCAGAGCGGCTAGAAGGAGCTGGGCCTGCATATACTCATCAACATCATGGAGGCCAGTTACATCGGGAGCCCCGTCGCACACTACTATGTCTGCAGGGCAGCCCTCAAAATGCTGGATGATCTCCTTGGCAGTGGATAGCTGGGTGATATCTCCCTGGATCTGTAACACACCTGGTATTGGAGCCATAGCCTGCAGATCTACAGCTACCACCATGTGGCCACAACTCTGGCCACCAATCTTCTGGCTCAGCACCTGACTCCAGCTGCCTGGGGCTGCACACAGGTCAACTGCGCGTGTCACACCTTGAAAAAGCTGGAATTGTTCATCAAGTTGTAGCAGTTTGAAGGCACTGCGGGCACGCCAGCCACTCTCCTTGGCCAGGCGGTAGTAGACATCTCGCTTGTCCTTTGACGTCCGTCCCATCTCACACACAGTTTGCCCAAGGATCACCAACAGTCAGCTGATACTGCCCAGTATCCGTCACCAGGTGAGTGGAATACCACCTAGCTCTTAGATTGCAGAACCGTGGAACCTGGGGAGCCTAGAGGAAGGAGGTTGGTCTGTTAGCAGCCTGAGCCTGGGCAAAAGGGCAAACACAGGAGAAATCGCAGGGCTTCCGTTTGCGTTGGCCGCTGACCCAAATGCGTGCCATGCAGGCCTAAGGGTTATTGCTGTGCGGCACACTTTGCATGTCAAAGGGTTAGGCTCTTGGGAGGCCCAGAGCCTAAATCAATGTACAACGTGAATCCTCCCCTCGATGATTTCTTGAAGGCTTTTGAAGGATTCCAGAGTCTCAGGGAAAGAAAAAAAAAAAAGTCAGTATTAGGATTACTTCAAACACATTAAAGGTGTTGTTCCACTCAATTATATTATAACAAACTCTACTGAAATGTACATACGTGGACTCCAGTATTTAATTCCATTTCTCTAACATAATTAAATAAAGAAAGATTGGCTCCCATCCAAAAAGTTTCCAGTTAATAAAATCACACCAAATGCTTCAGCAATTTAAATATCCTATTAAAAAGAAAATATTTCTGATAAATCACTAATGTCACTCAAAAGAAATCACAAAATAGCATACTGGCCAAATCAGGATTATGGTAACAATAAAAAGAACCTGGACAATGTTATATGAAATATTTGATATCTCGGCTTGGCACCTGTGGCTCAATGGGCTAAGGCGCCACCTAAGCTGGCGGGTCTGAATCCAGCCCGGGCCTGCCAAACAACAATGACGGCTGCAACCAAAAACAAAAACAAAAACAAAAAAAACGGCCGGGCGTTGTGGCGGGCGCCTGTAGTCCCAGCTATTTGGGAGGCAGAGGTAGGAGACTTGCTTGAGCTCAGGAATTGGAGGTTGCTGTGAGCTGTGATGCCATAGCACTCTCTCCAGGGTGACAGCTTGAGGCTGTCTCAAAAAAAGAAAAAGAAATATTTGATATCTCAATAAGAAGTAGTTCTGAAATATAGACCAGTTGCCAGGAAAATATTCACTAGACAATTTTTGAAATATTTTTAATAAGCTGTTCAGAAAATCTTTTTATTCATATAAATGAAAGCAACTGGGGGTAGTTTTTGTGCCCATTTGACAATGTCCGGAGACATAATTTTGGTTGTCACAACTGGGGAGAAGATGGGCCACTGTTGTCTGTTGGATAAAGGCCAATAAACATTGGATATTTAACAGTATAGTCCCCTACAGCAAAGAAGTATCCTGCCCAAAATATTATTAGTGCCACTGTTGAAAATTCTAGAGCTAAGGCAATAATCCAAACCTCTTACATGCTGACCAGGTGAAACTTCAGCTTTGTATCTTGTGTTGGTATTCACTTTTGTTCATGTTTCTGCTTTGCCATGTCTATTATTTTTCCACCTTTATTTATCATGGAACTTATGATGAACCCCTATGATTTTATTGTATCTCTTGGACCATATGACTTAATTTTTCTTTTCTTGTTCTCATTTATTTTGAAATTTTATTTTTTTCAGTGAATAATGTATTCACAAGTTTCAAAAATCAAAACTATGAAAATTTATGTTAAGATATCTTGTTTCTACCACTTGTGTGGTTAATAATTTTTAATAGTTCCTTGTGCATCTTCTCAGTGTATCACCATGCAAATGAAACACATACAATTATATGTCCTTCTATTTCTATATTGCAGTTCTGCACTTGCATTTTCATTTAATAATATATCCTGGGTATCTTCCCACGTCAGTTCACAGATATATTCCACATACTTTTCCACCAGTGCATAGCATTTTAAAATTTTTAGAATTTTTTATTATTATGGGTAGTTAATAGTTGTATATATTGGGCAGCACGTGTGGCTCAGTGAGTAAGGTGCTGGCCCCATATACCGAGGGTGGTGGGTTTGAACGCGGCCCTAGCCAAACCCCAACAAAAAATAGCCGGGCGTTGTGGTGAGTGCCTGTAGTCCCAGCTACTTGGGAGACTGAGGCAAGAGAAGCAGTCAAGCCCAAGAGTTGGAGGTTGCTGTGAGTTGTGACGCAACAGTACTCTACTAAGGGCCACATAGTGAGACTCTGTCTCAAAAAAAAAAAAAAAATTGTTGTATATATTTTATAGAGTACATATAATGTTGTGATGCAGGCACACAGTGTGAATTAAACAAATCAGGGCAATTAGGATATCCATCACTTCAGGCATTTATCATTTCTTTGTGTAAGGAATGTTGCAATTCCACTCTTAGTTAAAGTATAACAAAACATATCGTTGATGACATCACTTTGTTGATATCATCAAATATTGTTCATTCTATTGGACTATCTAACTATATTTTTGTACCCATTTTATTCCTCCTCTTCTCTACCCTTCCCAGCCTCTGGTAACCATTGTTCTACTCTCTGTCTCCATGAGATCAATCGTTTTTGATATGCAACTCCTCTACATGAGTGAGAACATGTGCGCTTTATCTTTTTCTGTTTGGTTTATTCCACTTATCATAATGTTTTCCCATTTCATCCATGTTGCAAATGGCAGAATTTCATTTCTTTTTGGGGCTCTATAATATGTACCACAACAACACAATATTGTGTATATGTGCCACAATTTTTTAGCCATTCATCTGTGATGGACCCTCAGGTTGATGACAAATCTTGGCTTTTGTGAGTAGTGCTGCAATAAACATGGGGTACAGATGTACTTCTGATTATATACTGAATTCTCTTCTTTTGGATATCTAGCAGTGGGATTGCAGGGTCATATAGTAGCTCTATATTTAGTTTTTAGAGAACCCTCCATACTGTACCCAATAATGATTGCACTAATTTATATTCCCAGTAGGAGTTCCATTTTGTCCACATCCTCACCAACATTTATTACTTGTCTTTTTGATAAAAACCATTTTAACTGGCGTGACATGCCATCTCATTGTAGCTTTGATTTGCATTTTTCTGATGACTAAGATGTTCAGCCTTTTTTCATACACTTATTGACCATTTGTATATCTTCTTTTGAGAAATGGCTATTCAGATTCTTTGCCCATTTTTTAATCAGATTGATTTTTTTCCTTTTGAGTTGTGAAAGCTCCTTATATGTTATTAATCCCTTGTCAAATTGGTACTTTGCAAATATTTTCTCCCATTCTGTCTTTTCACTTTCTTGATTGTTTCCTTTCTATACAAAAGCTTTTTAGCTTGATGTAATCTCATTTGTCCAATTTTGCTTTAGTTGCCTGTGGATCGAGGGTATTACTCAAGAAATCCTGGTCAGGCCAAGGTCCTGAATTATTTCCCCAGCGTTTTCTTTGCTTAGTTTCACATTTTCAGGTCTCAGATTTAAGACTAATCCATTTTGATTTGATTTTTGTGCAGGGTGAGAGATAAGAGTCTGGTTCCATTCTTCTGCATATGGATATATAGGATTCCAAGCACCATTTATTGAACAGATCCTTTCCCCACTGGAAGTCCTTGGCAACTTTGTTAAAGATAAGTTCACTATAGTTGTTTGGATTTATTTGTGGGTTCTCTATTCTGCTCCATTGATCTATGTGTCTGTTTTTATACCAGTACCATGCTGATTTGGTTACTACTGTTCTGGAGTATAATTTGAAATTAGTTAAGGTGTTTTCTTCAGTTTTGTCCTTTTTGCTCAGGATGGATTTGGTTATTTGTGGTCTTTGTGGTTCCATATAAGTTTCAGGTTATTTTTTTCTATTTTAGTAAAGAATGTCATTGATATTTTGATGAGGATTGCATTCAACTGTAGATTGCTTCAGGTAGTATGGACATTGTGACAATATTGATTCTTTCAATCCATAAGCATGGAAATTTTTTCCATTACTTTGTATCCACTTCTATCTCTTTCATCAATGTTTTATAGTTTTTGCTATAGAGATCTTTTACTCCTTTGGTTAAGTTTATTTCTTAACCAAACTTTTCTTAAGTTTATTTCTTGGTTAAGGTTATTTTATTTCTAAGTAATATAAATGTGATTACTTTCTTGGTTTTTCAGATTGTTTACTGGTGGCTTCTAAAAATGCTACTGATATTTGTATGTTGATCTTGTATCCTGCAACTTTACTGAATTTGTTTATCAGTTCTAATAGTTTTTTGTGAAGTCTTCCAGTTTCTTTAGATATAAGGTCATGTCATTTGCAAACAAGGATAATCTGACTTCTTCTCTTCCAATTTGGATGCCCTTCATCTCTTTCTCTCATCTGATTGCATTTGCTAGAACTTCCGGTACTCTGTGGTGGAAGTAGGCATCCTGTCTTGTTCCAGATCTCCAGGGAAAGGCTTTCAGTTTTTCCCCATTCACTATCATGCTAATTCTGAGTCTGTCATATATGGCTTTTATCATGTTGAGGTAAATTCCTCCCCTTCCTACTTTTTGTGGAGTTTTTATCATGAAAGGCTGTTGAATTTTATCAAATGCTTTTCCAACATCAATTGAAATGATCTTATGGGGTTTGTCCTTCATTCTGTTGATATGATGTATCTCATTGACTGACTTGGTTATGTTGAATTATTGTTGCATCCCTGGATGAATCCCACATGATGATGAATAATCTTTTTAATGTGTTGTTGTATTCAGTTTGTGTTCATCAGAGATAATGGCTTGTAGTTTTCTTTTCTTATTGTGTCTTTGTCTGGTTTTGATATTAAGGTGATATAGGCCTCAGAAATTGAATTTGGGAGTATTCCATCCTCCTCAAGTTTTTGAGGACAGTTTAAGAAGGACTGGTATAGTTCCTCTCTCACTGCTTGGTAGGGTACAGTAGTAAAGTCATTGGGTCCTGGGATATTCCTTTAATGGAATATTTTTAATTGCTGTCTATCTTGTTCCTTGTTTTTGGTTTATTCAGGTTTTATTGGTTCAATCTTAGTAGGTTGTATGCATCTAGTAATCTAACCATTTATTCTAGGTTGTCCAATTTATTGGCATATAGTTGCTCATAGTAGTCTTTAATGGTCCCTGAATTTCTGTGATATC
This sequence comes from Arctocebus calabarensis, assembly GCA_963573935.1. Taxonomy (NCBI): domain Eukaryota; kingdom Metazoa; phylum Chordata; class Mammalia; order Primates; family Lorisidae; genus Arctocebus; species Arctocebus calabarensis. The sequence continues at coordinate 9,787 of CAUYON010060164.1, forward strand.
AGTTGTAATATGTTCCTTCTCATTTCTAATTTTATTTACTTGTGTCTTTTCTTTTTTTTCTTAGTCTGGCTAAAGATGCATCAATTTTGTTTATCTTTAAAAAACTCAACTTTTTGGCTCATTGATCTTTTGTATTTATTTTTGTATCAATTTCATTTTTTATCATTCTAATCGTTATTATTTGTTCTGTTAATTTGGGGGTTGGTTTGTTCTTACCTTTCTAGTTCTTTGAGATGTATCATTAGGTTGTTTATTTGAAGGTTTTCTACTTATTCTATAAACTTTCCTCTTATTACTACTTTTTTATTTCATTGTATTTTTATTTTCATTTATTTTGAGAATTTAAAAAATTTCTGTTTTAATCTCTTCACTGTCCCACTGTTCAGTAAGAAGCATATTGTATAATGCCCATGTATTCATATAATTTCCAGTGTTCCTCTTGTTGTTGATTTTTAGTTTTATTCCATTATTATCAAAGACAACATTTGATATGATTTCAATGTTTTTGAATTTTTTAGAATTTGTTTTCTGGCATAAGATATGCTCTATCCTTGAGAGTGATCCATGAGCCAAAAGAGAAGAATATGTATTCTATAGCTGTTGGATGAAGTGTTCTGTACGTATCTATTAGGTTAGGTCCATCCACTTGGTCTATATTCAAGATTAAGTCCAGTGTTTCTTTGTTGATTGTCTATCTGAATGATCTGTCCAATGCTGAAAGAGACTGTAGTCAGGGGACTGATGAAACAGTTCATAGAAGGGAAGAACAAGGCCTGCACCAGTAGAAAGAATTCATGCGCTGCTTGGATGGCCTGCGGAAACCCAGTACAGACAACTGAGACAACTGCAACAACAACAACAACAACGAAAAATAGCCGAGTGTTGTGGTGGGCACCTACAGTCCCAGCTACTGGGGAGGCTGAGGCGATTAAGAGAATCACTTAAGCCCAAGAGTTTGAGGTTGCTGTGAGCTGTGATGACATGGCACTCTTTGGAGGGCATAGTGAGACTTTGTCACAAAAAAAAAAAAAAAAAAAAAAATACAGCTAATTTTAATTCTTTGTCTGAAATGTCACCTATTTCCATCACTCTGGGACTGGCCACTGGTACCTTATTTATTTAGTTCATTTGGTGAGGTCATGTTTTCCTGGATTCTTTAAAGTTGTGGATGTTTGTCTATGTCTGGGGTCTGAATGCCTTGCAAATTTATTCCAGGCCCCAGGATGCTTTTTGTCAGCCAGAGGTGAGGCTAGCCAAAAATTGGGTTTCAGGGTGGAGGATTTTCCTGTAGCCAGGCTGGTCTAAATGTTCCCGCTGTGGGCACTAGCAGAATTGTGCCCTATGCTGTGTTCCCTGGTTGACAACTTGAGAGCCAATGGAAGTCCTATTACTTCACTCTCTCCCTTTCCTGAGCACACAGATTCTTTCTCTTTCTCTACTTGGTACACTGGTACATTGCTGGGGGATGGAGGAGTGTTGGGATAGGGAATGCAAGACTGTCTCTTCTGCCCTTTTCAGTGTCTTTGCCTTTGACATAATGTTAAAACCAGGTACTGTGACCACTCACTTTTTTTTTTTTTTTTTAGGGACAAAGTTTCATTTTGTCACCCTCGGTAGTGCGCCACAGCGTCACAGCTCACAGCAACTTCCAGTTCTTGGGCTTAGGCGATTTTCTTGCCTCAGCCTCCCAAATAGCTGGGACTATAGGTGCCCTCCACAATGCCCGCCTATTTTTTGTTGCAGTTTGGCTGCGGCAGGGTTTGAACCCGCCACCCTCAGCATATGAGGATGGCTCCCTACTCACTGAACCACAGATGCTGCCCTCACCTGATTTTTGGTTCTTCTGAAAATGTTCCCTTATGTAGATAGTTATTGAATTTTGGCATTCAGATGGAGGAAAAATAGCTGGAGTTTTCTATTTGGCCATCTTGCTCTGCCCTCAAACAGCTAAATAGTGATATATAATATAGATACGCCGTTGCAAAGATTTGCCTAGTTTGGTTATTTGAAAAGACTCACTAGACTTCACAGAGTACATCATATAGGCTTTTTTTTTTTTTTTCAGATACAGTCTCACTCTGCTGCCCAAGCTAGTGTGCTGTAGCATCATAGATGACAGCAACCTCAAACTCTTGGGTTCAAGTAATCCTCCTGCCTCAGCCTCCAGAGTAGCTGGGACTACAGGTGCCCACCACAATGGCTCTCTAATTTAAAAAAAAATTTTTTTTTAGTAGAGAGGAGGTCTCACTCTTGCTCAGGCTGCTCTCAAACTCCTGAGCTCAATATATCCTCCCACCTCAGCCTCCCAAAGTGTTAGAATTATAGTCAAAGGCAAAAGATACGGTACATTGAGAGAAAGAAAGTACAGGCAAGCACTGGAGGCTCAAGAGACATCTTGTGTGAAATCTCACCAGGAGCCAAATCCTGTGAGATAAATCTTGTCTAAAGATTCCTTAAATGGGAAATTCTTAAGCCCTTTAAATAATGAAGCTAAGTTCTTCAAACCAAAAACTTTGGTTGTAAACCATCAGTAAAAACAATGCAACCATAGTGGTCTCCAGGGAACATTTTAGACTTTAATCACCACATCGTAAATTGGCCAAGAGTAAAAAACCATATATCCAGAATTGAAGGTATAGTAATGTCAAGGGAAAAGGCATTATGCTCTGTAAAATAATTTAAAGAGGTTTTGTTCTGAGCCAAATTTGAGGACTATGACACAGAGCCACATTCAGGAAACCTTGAGAAAGTGGATTCATGGTTGTGGAGTTGTGATTTGGTTTTTTACATTTCAGCGAGACAGGAATTACAGGCACAATCATAAATCAATATGTGGAAGGCATATATGGATTTGGCCTAAAATGTTGGGACATCTCAAAGTGAGGAAACTATTATTTTTCTTTTTCTATAGCATGTATCACCTACTAAAATACTATTTAATTTGTTTATTTCTTATATATATGATTGTCTTTCTCAAGGTTGATAGACTTGAGATCCATGAGGGCAGGGATCTTTCCACATTTTATTTACTGATAGATCCTAAGTGCATAAAGTAGTGCCTGACACTTAATAGGTACTCAACAAATACTTGCTAATCAAACACTGAACTCCTTAGTGGCAGTCTACACACTGAATGAAAGGGCACCATTTCTTGCCCCGCCTTGCTCCCAAAGTTCTAGCAGCCTGTCATATATCCCAGAAATGAGTTTAGAGGAATTTCTCTTAAGAAACTAAACAGTTCAGAGAAAAGACCTCTCATAGGAGACATCTGAGAGAAATAGTGGCTCTTGTCCTGTGACCATTCATTGAAGGATACTAGTCACCTGGTCCCTCCAAGACTTCCTCCCTCACCACACACAAAACTTCTAACTAGAAAAACAGAGCTGTGAATAGTAGCTTAAATATGAATAGTAGCTCAGAGGTCATTTGAGAAAAACCTCCAACATAAAAGAAAAAAAAAAAATAGAACAGCAAGGAACATGTGGAAACAGAAAATGCAAAAAACAGGTTTTTTTTCCTAAATTCTGCTATTAATATTGCTATTGAGAATAAAAAATAATATTGGGAACATAAAACAAAAATGAAAATAGAAACGATAAAAAACAAAGATGAAGCTCTTGGAAATTAAAATTAAATTATAGTACTTGAAATAAAATATTTAATATAAAGGCTTGGACATTATAATCAAAGGAATCTTGTGGCACCCGTAGCTCAGTGGGTAGGGTGCTGGCCACATACACCAGAGTTGGTGGGTTCCAACCCAGCCCGGACCTGCTAAAAATAGCAATGACAATTGCAACAAAAGAAAATAGCTGGGCATTGTGGTAAACACCCATAGTCCCAGCTACTTGGGAGTCTGAGGCAAGAGAATTGCTTAAGCCCAAGTGTTTGAGGTTGCTGTGAGCTGTGATGCCACAACATTGTACTGAGGGCAACATAGTGAAACTCTGTCTCCAAAAAAAAAAAAGAAAGAAAGAAAAGAAAAGAAAACAAAAAGGAATCTCCTAAGAGAGGAACAAAATAATCGAAGAGGTAGAAAATTGAAAGGAAAAACAGCAGCTAAGAAAATTAGAGGACTAGAGAGAATTGAAAAAACAAAGGAGAAAATTATTGTTGAATTAATATAAATCTAGATTACAAAGGCATATTGTATGAGCAGCATATATTATTGGAAAACAACAACAAAATTCAATGCCCATCGAATATAGGGTATTTCATTGTGAATTTAGAGCATCAAAATCAAACCATCTTAAAAATGATACAGAGAGAATAAAACAAATGAACAGGAATTAGAATGGCATCAGACTTCTCACAATATTACCAGAAGAAGATAGAAAAAGATGTAGCAGTTCTTTCAAAATCCTCAGTGAAAATTATTTTCAAACTAGAACTCTGGATCCAACCAAAGAATCAATCAAATATGAGAATAAAACTAAATATCTGAAATTTTAAGAAAATGTGCTCTATGCACTCTTTCTTAGAAAGCCAGTGAAAGACATGCTTCCCCAGGCACACTGGAGATAGAGGAAGAAATGGGGCACAGGAAACAATGCATCCAATATGTTGGGGGTGAGGCTTTGCAGCAGAACTAGAGAGAAACCAGCCTAAGAGTAAGGAGGGCTGTGTTAGCTCCAGCCTGATGTGAGGTATGTGTGATGGCAGAATTGTCTGATATGTTGTACCCTTTGACAAACATTGCTGCAAATTTGACAGTTCTACTGGCCTGTGAGTACTTGGAAATTAATGGAAACAAGCAAATTTTAAAAAGGCAATTATTAACTCTAAGAAAAAGAAAAAAGACATCAAAGAACAGAAATATATTCATGGCTATATTATTGACTTACCAGTGAACAATGTGCACACAATTATTACAGATTACACCTAAACTGCAGCATAACCATATCAGGAGAAGGGGAGGAAGTGATTAAATGGGGATGGTGCAGAAAAGAGCTTAATTCCTCAATTCATGTAACAGAATCCCAAAAGATACTAAGTCAAAAATACTAATAGAAGTTTAAGCAGAGTATTTTACCCTAGCCACTGAGCTACAGGTGCTGAGCCTTCAAAAGGGTTTTTACCTGATGCAGAGTATTTTTTTTTTTGCAATTTTTGGCCAGGGCCGAGTTTTGGCCACCATCTCCGATCCATGGGGCTGGCGCCCTACTCCTTTGAGCCACAGGCACTGCCAGATGCAGAGTATTTTGAAATAAGGAGGTATATAGGCAGAAGAACCATCTAGAGCAGGATGGAAGGAAGTAGGAAGGTCTGGTATGGGATTTCTAGTTTTTATTATAAGCTTCTGGGTATTTGATTTTTTTAAAAAATGTGTTGCACACATTATTTTGGTAAAAATATGAATTAATTTTAAAATTAAATAAGCATATAAATACATAAAAGTGGTGCATGCTCATTAGGAAAAATGCAGAAAATGTGGAGGTGGCAAAATGAACCATAGTCTCATAACCCAAAATAATCATTGCAAGATTTTATTGTATGTACTTCATCTTTTATAAAAACAGCACTGTAACTAGATTTTATATACAATTTAAATCTTGCTTTTTTAAAATTTATCTTCATTCCAAAACAATTTTTCTCAATCATTTTAGCAGCTGTACATTTCTCTGCTGTCCATTCTGAGCTCAGCAAGGAGACGTGATCTCAGCTCATTTGTGAGAGACTGAATCTCAGCTCTCACATGGACAGCAAAGGCATCTCTCAAAATGAGATGACCAAGGCGGGGGCCTCCTTTTTAAAAATTAAAGTCTTGCATCAGGTAAAAACCCTCTTGAAGGCTCAGCGCTTGTAGCTCAGCGGCTAGGGCGTCAGCCACATACACCGCAGTTGGCGAGTTTGAACCCAGCCCAGGCCGCCAAACAACGACAACTACAACAACAAAAAATGGCCGGGCCTTGTGGCGGGCGCCCGTAGTCCCAGCTACTTGGGAGGCTGAGGCAGGAGAATCGCTTAAGCCCAAGAGTTTGAGGTTGCTGTGAGCTGTGATGCCATCGCACTCTACTGAGGGCGACATAGTGAGACTCTCCCTCAAAAAAAAAAACAAACCAAAAAACCCTTTTGAAAACCAAAAAAAACTAGCTCAAGTAAAAAGAGAAACTCACTGGCTTACGGACCTGAAAAGTCCAGGGTGTTACTTCAAGTATTGCTGAGTCCAGAACCCGATTTCTCTCTCTCCACCCCCAGCAACACTTGCTTTTGTAGTCAGTTCTTACCGACTTTTCCACACATCACACGATGACTGCAGCGGTTTCAGCCTCACCTCTTCCGCAAAGGGTCTCTTTCCCACCCCCTGCAAAGCCTTTCTGAACGCACATCAGCCAATAGGAACATCCCTTTCAGTGGCCTGGAAATGTAGTACTTTGATTGGCCAGGATAGGTCACATGCTCCACTGCGCCTCTTCCTGGAGCCCCGCCCAGACCGTGAGGACTGGGAACGGGTGGGAGAGGAGTGTCAAGTAAAACTTCAGAACTGTTTCTGGAGGAAGGGGGATGGATGCTGGGTAAGCAAAACGACAAATACCTGCTGCAAACTTGTTTGTTTTGTTTTCTTGTAAAAGTCAAATAGAGAAAAGAATTAAGAAACAAGAACAAATCAGCCAAAATAGCCGGGAGTGCTTAGCGCCAGTAGCACTCTGGTTATAGCAACAGCCACAAGCACCCGGACTGGCGGTTTGAGCCTGGCCAGGCCAGCTAGAAAACAAAGACAACTGAAAAAAAAAAAAAAGTAGCCATAATGTTTTGGGCTATTTCTTCAACTTTCAACTGCTTTCCACCCCCTGTGAGCGGCTTGTCCCACTTGGCAAGCCTGCAAAGCATCGTGAATTCAACTAACCAGCTGTCTCCATGCCTGCCCAGGGCTGCAGGAGAAGGTACCACGCCTGGGCATGTTGGTAACGCTCTACATTCACGGTGACCAGCCTCGGCCGGATTTTTTGGTCCTACCATTTTTCCGTAATTATCTTGGCTTTTCACTATCTGCCACAACTATTTTCACACATTCTCCACCCTCCTTACTTAAAACCTCCTCCTCCCCGCTTTCCTCCTACACCATGGAGAAAACAGAAGTCAGTAGCTGGGAACCACTTCAACTTTCCATATCAGACCTATCTGTATCCGCACCCATGTTTTCCTTTTCCCTCTGGACATACCAAACAACACGTGCTTCTGATCTCAGGTCAGTCCATCCACTTATGCTCTAAATCTTACTCTCTCAAATTTTCTTGGAAATCTTATGCTATCCATTAATCTCATTCTTTCTCCTCCCACTCTCTTTCCTCTCTCTCTGCTCTATCTTTTCTCTTCCCATTTAAACATGATCAAAACATGTGTTTTTAAAGAAAGAAGAATAGTTCCTTGACCTCCCAGGCTTGTCCACCTTTTATTCTGTCTTCTCTATAGCTAAAAACTTCTTTAAAGAGTCTATACTTTTAGGCCAGGCAAATGGTTCATGCCTGTAATCCTGGCACTTGGGGAGACAGAGGTGAGAGGATCCCTTGAGCTCAGGAGTTCAAGACCAGACTGAGCAAAAGTGAGACCTTGTCTCTTCAAAAAACAGAAAATTTACCTGGGCATAGTGGCCCAGCTACTTGGGAGGCTGAGACAGGAGGATCTCTTGAGCTTTAGAATCTGGAGTTACAGTAAGCTATGGTGATGACACTGTACTCTAGGCTAGGAAACAGAGCAAATCTCTCTCTCCAAAAAAAAAAAAAAAGGTATATACTTTCGTTGTGTCTATTTTTTTACCTGTCACTCTTCAAATTACCCCAATAGAACTTCCAACCTCATCATCTCCTAGGACTGCACCTTCCTTGGCCCCGCTGCAGCCTTCATCACAGTGGGTCACTCCCTTCTGTTTCTCCTGCAGGCCCAGCTCTCTGTGGTTTACTCCTTCCTCCCTGGCCCATCTTTTCAGACACCTTTGCTTGACCTTCTCTTCTACTCAGACATTAACTACAGGAGTTCTTCAAGGCTTGGCTTTGGTCCTCTTATCCTGTGCTCTTTCTTTCTTTCCTTTCTTTTTCTTTCTTTGAGGCAGAGTCTCACTATGTCGCCCTCAGTAGAGTGCCGTGGCATCACAGATCACAGCAACCTCAAAGTCTTGGGCTTAAGTGATTCTCTTGCCTCAGCATCCCAAGTAGCTGGGACTACAGGCGCCCGCCACAATGCCCAGTTATTTTTGTTGTTGTAGTAGTAGTTATTGTCATTGTTTGGCAGGTCTGGGCCAGGTTGGAATCCGCCAGCCCCAATGTATGTGGCCGGCGCCCCCATCACTGAGCAACAGGCACAGAGCCGACTCTGTGCTCTTTCCTGGAGTGATGCCATTTCATCCACAGGTTCAGGTACCACACGCTGATGAATCCTACATTTATGCCCACAGTCTCAGCTCATGTACCCACTGGCTTCTTGACATTTTTGCCAAACATGTCACAAGCTCCTCAGCCTGAACTGGACTCAATTCTTTCTCCTGACCCCTCACCTCACAGTATCTGCTGCTCTTCCAGTGTTTCCTTTCTTGGGAAATGGTATCTCCACTCCCACTCCTAGTTGCTCAAGCTGTTTTTCTTCCTCTTCCTTGTTCCTCACATCAAATACATCAAATCAATTGCCAAGCTTATTGGTTTTGCCTTTGAAATACCTCTCAGATATTGTCTCTCTTCAGTGCCTCTACACACACCCCGAGGCCAGGCTAATAGCATCGCTGACTTAGAGCACCAGAAAGCCTCGTAACTCTTCTCCTGACATTCAATTGCTTGTTTGAGGTTTGTCTTATCCACTGAACTATATTCTTCATAAACTTAAAGATAAGGGCTATCTCATTCACTGATTTCTTTACAGTTCCTGTCACTCTGCTTGGCATAGTCTATGCCTCATAAATATTTCCTGAAATTAATAGAGGAATATAAGATTCTAAATTCCTATCAACTAGCATATTATATCCCTTCAAGCAAGCACATTATTTACTCATCCCCAAATCCAAAAGCAGAAAAAAAAAATCTTTCCAGTAGTGATAGAAAAAGGTGTCAGAAATGTACTGTGCTCCGCAGAGTTCATATGAAGATACTTTTAGGACCTTGGAGCAGAAAAGACAATGTCTGTATCCATAGATGGGAAAATCTGTGACTTGCCCCATGACACAGCTGGCTGGTGGAAAAGTAATAACTAGAACTCCCAAGTTTCTAGCTCCCATTCCAGGCCCTTTTATCCAATTACCACAGATAGGACCTATTAATGCCACAGCAAACACAAAATTAATCTCACTGTCCTCCAAGTTTATTTATGTAGCATCCCTTGGAAACCTTGGAATTCTGCCTGGGTTATGAATGGACCACGAATGGATAGAAGTGGGAGAAGAAACTAGTATACTGAGAAGGAAGGAAATTACAGAGCTATCCTACACTATCATCTCAAACATTCTCAAATAGTCCAATACTTCATAATTCAGTCAACAAATATTTACTGAGCTCCTACTAAAACCAGGCTCTGTTATAGTTGCTGGAAAGTAGCAGCGAACAAAACAGCCAGAATCCCTGCCCTTAAGAAGATGACATTTCAGTCAGAGAAACAGACAATAAACACACGCACACCAGCAAATAACATTGGGTAGAAATAAATGCTTTGTAAGAAATATGAAAACAGTAAAGAGGCTAGGCGCCTGTGGCTCAACGGGCTAAGGCACCAGCCACGTACACCTGAGCTGGCGAGTTCGAATCCAGCCTGGGCCCGCCAAACAACAATGACGGCTGCAACCAAAAAATGGCCGGGCATTGTGGTGGGCGCCTGTAGTCCCAGCTACTTGGGAGGTGGAGGCAGGAGACTCGCTTGAGCCCAGGAATTGGAGGTTGCTGTGAGCTGTGATGCCACAACACTCTATCCAGGGTGACAGCTTGAGGCTCTGTCTCAAAGAAAAAAAAAAAGAAAGAAAGAAAACAGTAAAGAAAGAGAGTTAGTGAAGGGGCAGCTGCTATGCTGGACTGGGCGACTACCAGAGATCTCTTTGAAGAAGTGACATTTGAATCAGTGAGGGAGCAAAGGGTGCAAACATCTGGGATAGTAAGGCCCCACTCAATGTGCTTACTGAGTGAGATGTAGCAGTGAGTGTGACTTGAGTGGAGGGAGTGGGAAGAGATAGAGCAGAGTGGGGTCAGGGCCCTCTAAGGACTTTGGGCTTTCTCTGTGATGAGAGGCCAGCAGAAGGTTGTGAGTAGGGTAAAGACATAATCAGGGTTTGTTACAGAAGGAGCACTCTGCTCCTGATCCTTTTGATGCTGGCCCTTAATGGTCAAAAGTGGACACCAGTTAGGAGACCATCTCTAGGCAACATCTGCTGAGCTCTTGGACCAGGGTGGGATCAGTTGAAGGTGGTAGGAAGTGGTGGATTTGGAATATATTCTGAAAGTGGAGTCAGTGGGATCAGCTTAGGAAGGACAGGTAGGAGCAGAGGCGTCAAGATGACGCCAAGGCTTTAACCTGAGAAACAGAATAAATGCAAAGGCCCTTATATTGACATGCAGAAGTTTTGAAAAGGAGGAGACTCATTGGGGGAAACTCAAGAGTTCTGTTAAGATTCTTGATTCTGATATGCCTATTGGATAGTCAAATGGAGATGTTGAATGGGTTGTCTGGAATTAAGGGGACTGTACATTTAAAGCTGGGATGTTTCGACAGTTGAGATGTGTTTCAGCCTTAATGTGTAGATGCTGGGAAGATGAGGAGGCTTCAACAAAGGACACAGAGAAGGGTAAGCTAGTGAAGTAAGAAGAAAACCACTGAGCATAGTGTCCTGAAATCCAAATGAAGGAAGTGAGTTTTTTTGGAGGGGGCAGTTGTGTTCAGTGCCACTGAAGGATTGAATGACATGAGAATGTGGATTTAGCACAGCATACAGCCTCAGAAACACAGATTCATAATTGAGCTCAGAAGTATAGGGTTTCAGTTCTTAAAGAACCTTAGAAATCAACCCCCTAATTTTAAAATTGAGACCCAGATAAAGTGATTTGTCCAAGTTTACAAAAAGCGAGTGAGTTATAACTAGTCCTCCTAATCCTGTGCTTGTGCTGTTTCTGATATATTACTTCTCTACCTTCTAAGTATCCAACTGATTACCCCAAGTCATCCAGGAGAAAGTCAAAAGAGGCTTGTATATACAGTGTATTCTGTCTACTGCTGTAGGGCACTAAAAAAGTAACAGAGTTCTTCACAGAAATTGGTATAAACAATTGGGGATGTTTCCTGGCTATAATATTTATTTAGGTAGAGCAGCTCATTCCCTGCAATACCTGTTATATTACAAGTTATTGTTTAAAGGATAAAGTTGCAAATTCAATTTTAAACAGTTCTTTCTCCTTTTTTCACCTCTATTTATTATCATGGAAGTTACCTCCACTAACTCAGAATCAGCTTCAAGAATGTTACCACTAAGGCCAAGAATCATTTTCAAAGAGTAGAAGGCTAGGGAAGAAAAAATTATTGCATAGAGTTAAAATGTTCAAATACAAATCAAATCTGCCTTTTGAGATAAAAGAAAAACATCTATGATTTCCGGTAAGATTCATTGTACCCTGCCCCTTTTATTTTCAGCATAACTCACCATCGCTTCAAACATTTTTTTTTTCTTTCTGGGACTCAGGCTAGCTTCTCTAAGTGTTCAGACAGACTTGAGTTATGAAAAATTAAAATTGTTAGAACTATGGTGAGGTTATAAAGTACCTACAAACTAGGTGGCCTCCACTTTGGTTAGTCTGCAGTTCTGTTTGAAGGGGTCAGTTGCATCAGATCTTTCAAAGAGAGGTATGGATATTTTTGCGGTGCCATGAACATTTTACACTACAAAAATGTTATCTTTGTTACAGAAGCTTTCCTACCTAACGTTTTGACTTCCTTCCTCTCTTTGCATCAGACATAGTAAATCTACGTGCTCACGTCATTGGATTGTGGAAAGAGGCTGGTGATCAGTTGGGTAAATTGAGACCAATTTGCTGGTTCTGCCAATGCATGTGGTAGAAGAGCATATACAGTGTACTGCTGTTCCACGTTAAGCTCCTACCGAGTGCTATTCTCCAGAGCAAGCACTTCACACTTTATCTATCGCTTATAACAGCCCAACGGCAATCAGGGGTTGTTCTTATCTCCACTGGATAAGCATGGAAACTGAGGCTCAGGGAGCTTCAGCAATTTGCATAAGAATACAGAACTGAGGGCGGCCCCTGTGGCTCAAAGGGGTAGGGCACCGGTCCCATATACTGGAGGTGGCGGGTTCAAATGCAGCCCTGGCCAAAAACTGCAAAAAAAAAAAAAAAAAAACAGAACTGAGCAGAGGCAGAGTGAGGATTCAAAGCCAGGTTGGTGTGCCCTGCCTGGAGTCCATGCCAGTCCCATCATTTAGCACGCCTCTCTTGAGAACCCGTCTGTTTATTTATTTATTAATGTTAGGAAATAGCATTTTAATGAAGCAAAAAGTATGAATTTAACATGTGTATAAGATATTCATTTTTTGATATGATTCATTTTTTCCTCATTTTGATATGAACTGAAAGGGCCTACCTTTAATTCTTTCATTCTGCACACTGACCTCCTTAGAAACTGATCTCCTCCTTCCTTGGAGACACCTGCTTCCAGGGTCTACCTCAGCCTTTCCCCTGTCTCTAGTTACGGTACCAGTTCAGCTTTCCCACATCTGCAGTGTTCTCGGTTAGGTTTCTATTATACAGTTAACTGATAGGGTGGTTTAAAACATTCCATATTACAGACAGGGACGTGACAAATGTGTGTTCCATGGTGCTAAATAAGAGGGACAGAAAGCCCCCAAAGCCTGGAGAGTAAGCGGCTGCAGCTGGGAACATTTAAAAGGAACAGTTAGGTTTTGCATCTTTTCCATGGAAGTTTCAAAAAATTGCCTCAATTAGACAGCTAATGTAGTTTGTGGGAACATAACAGTGTTATTACTGACATCACTTGTGCTGACCGGTGCCACCCTACTTCTACCAGGACCAGCCAACCCAGTCTGGCATCAGGACCAGCCCATCCCAAGAGGGCTGCCCCCTCCTTTTCTCTTACCCTCTTCATTGCTCACTACTTGGGGGTCTGTTTCTCCTTCAATCCCTGCAGGGTGTAATATTATTTTGAGGGGAGAGGCAGCAAGTTCAACTGGGCCATGATCAAAGTCCAAGAGAAGAAAGTCCAGATGAAAAGAAAGAAATTGATATAGAGGAAGAAGAAGAAAATCTAGCAGCAGAGAGACCCTGGTGAAAAGCAGTATGCTCCACAATGATGTAATTAGGGGGAGATCTGCCTCAAGTATTTGCTCACTGTTGAATTGAATTAAAGTAACCTTGGCGACCAAAACCACAATCCACTATTAAAGGTTTGCACGTAAAGTACTGGAAAGGGGACTAGTATTTTGTAATAACCATGGCAAGCTTTTTAAATATGAAATTATAAATACATTCATGGAGAAAGGGCGGCAGCTGCCATCTGGCTCTGCCAAAGCAGTTTACTTCCATTAGAGTTGGAATTTCATTTGGTCTTCTATAGACACAACCATCCATTTATCTATTCTTCTGTAAACACAACCATTCCTTTATCTATTCAGAAATATTTATTGGTCACCTGTATGTGTGCTGGTTTCTGGGTCAGAGACGTTAAAATGTGTATATATGCAAATTATAATAACAAGAAAAAGTGAAATACCAACTGTCATTAGAGAATAATGTGCACTGTATTCAATATCAAGTAAGGTGCAAGGCAATCTGTGGGGAAGAACCTTCACTGGCTGCTGACAGAGGCCATGAGACACCTGACTGCATATTAGCTAAGGGCATATCCTTGAGAACCAGGCAGACCTGGTTTCAGCCTGTCCTTATCATTCATCAGCTGTGTCACTTGGAACAGGTTCCTTGCCTTCTCAAAGATCCAACTCCTTCATACATATAAGGGAGACAAAATGCTACTCAACTTCACAGGGTGCTTATGGAGATTAACTGAAATAATCCTGCTGAAGAGTTCTGCACAGTGCCTTGTCCACAGTAGTGCTGAGCATATATTCATACTGGTATTACTGTGCTTAAAGTATGTTAGGATTATCTGGTTTAATAAATAGAAGACAACTCTGGTTAACATAACCAAACAAACAAACAGAAAGGAATTGATTGGTATTGTCAGTCTAAATAACAAATAGAGAGAGCTTCTTTAGAAGAAAAGATCTTGCCTCGGTGCCCATATCTTAGTGGTTAGGTCATCAGCCACATACACCAGGGCTGGCAGGTTCGAACCCGGCCTGGGCCTACTAAACAACAATGACAACAACAACAACAACAACAAAATACCCAGGCATTTTGGCAGGCGCCTGTAGCCCCAACTATTTGGGAGGCTGAGGCAAGAGACTTGCTTAAGTCCAAGAGTTTGAGGCTGCTGTGATGCCACAGCACTCTACCAAGAATGACATAGTAAGACTCTGTCTCAAAAAATACCCCCCAAATTAAAAATAAAATAAAATCATTGTAATGGGAAAACACATGTCACAGTAAACTATGTGCATATTGGGGGAGGTAAAGGAAGAGCAAAGTTTTTAAAAGAAAAAATGAAGAGGATTACATAATTGTTTTGAAATAACTACCCTTGACAACAAACATCAATAAAGAGGGTGACACCAGTCTGAATTTGGACAGCAGTTAGGCAGATGTCCTTGTAGAAGAACAGGAGAACCTCTACAACCTGACCACCCAAGGGACTGTCACAAACTGGTCAACATATGGAGGTGGTCAACCTAAGGAATTAGGCCTGCTGTAGTAATATACATGTGGAGCATGTCTGGTCTATGAAATTAGGTCAATGTGAGGAGGTGGTCAGTGCAGGGAGGGGGGCACCTGTGGAGGTTCTACTGTATATAAAATTAATGAGGAGTCCCTTTAGGAGACCACTGTCTCCATTTTCTTTCTTTCTTTTTTTAATTTCGTTTAATTTAATTTAATTTTTTTGTTGTTGTTGCAGTTTTTGGCCGGGGGCCGGGTTTGACCCCACCACTTCCGGTATATGGGGCCAGTGCTCTACTCCTTGAGCCATAGGTGCCACCCCACTATCTTCATTTTCAATCCTAATATCTCTTGGCTCAGATGTACAATCCAGAAAGAAACTATAATCTTGGACACATGATTAGCATACCCACCCCTTAGACATGGGAAGTCAGAGAAATCTTGGAGCTTTCCAAGATTTTTTCCAGGCCAACACTGATGACTTTATATAGACCTTGAGAGGATGAAGGACCCACTGACCTAATCATAGGCAATCCTGGATGACAGTGCTGGAAAGCCATTTCAAAAATGGAAAGAGAGAGATTCTCTTTTATAGCAGTTTGGCAGGGGCTGGGCTTGAACCCGCCACCCTCAGTATATGGGGCCAGCGCCCTACCCACTGAGCCACAGGTGCTGCCTGAGATTCTCTTTTGGAAAGAAGGAAGCAGTCAACCCCTCCCTTTCCCACAATGGGGCCAGGAGGGAGAAGACAAACTCAGTACTGCCCCTACAGAGGCTGGGAAGCCCACCCAGCCCCTCAGCAAGACAGCCATGGGCCAGAGTCCCCTTGTTTTTTTTTTTTAGAGACAGCATCTCACTTTATGGCCCTTGGTAGAGTGCCTGGCATCACACAGCTCACAGCAACCTCCAACTCCTGGGCTTAGGCGATTCTCCTGCCTCAGCCTCCTGAGTAGCTGGGGCCACAGGCACCCGCTACAATGCCCAGCTATTTTTGTTGTTGTTGTTGTTGCAGTTTGGCCAGGGTGGGGTTCGAACCCACCACCCTCGGTATATGGGGCCAGCGCCCTACTCACTAAGACACATGGACTGCCCACCCTCTTTCTTTCTTCTTTTTATTTTTTCTTGAGAGAGCCCTACTCTGTTTCCCAGGCTAGAGTGCAGTGGTGTTGGCCCTGCTCCCAGCAACCTCTGACTCCTGGGTTCAAGGGATCCTCCTGCCTCAGCCTCCTGGGTAGCTGGGAGTACTAGGAGCTGTGATTTGTTTTTAGTTAAGTGAAAGAGAAAAGGGGCATTCATAGTTGAGTCTAAGGCTGAGGAGGCAAAAATGAGTGGGCAGCACCATTGCTGGCAAGGGGGTAAGTGCAGTGTGGAGGTCTGCTCAGAGAAAAGGAAGATGTGTGCTGAGGTGGATGACTAGGGTCAGTCTTTAGGGATACCTGGAAAGCCAAGAAGATGTCAGAGATGGTGTGATAGGAACTTAGAAGCCACCAAAGGGACCTAAAGAAGACAAATAAATCAAAAGTAGATTAGGGGCAGTGCCTGTGGCTCAAAGGAGTAGGGCGCCAGCCCCATATGCCAGAGCTGGTGGGTTCAAACCCAGCCCCGGCCAAAAACTTAAAAAAAAAAAAAAAAGTAGATTAGACTCCAGAGTTGTGTGTGAGGTGACAAAATTCTAGACTGGAGTGGCTATGTTGGACAAAATGATCTAGATAAGGAAGATATTGCCGTTTTTCAGAGGAAAAAAACTATTGCTAGAATCACAATGTCAGATAATAATTACAAGTGCTAGAGAAGATGTGGAGAAACTGGAGCCCAGATACCTTGCTAGTGGGAATGTAAAATGATACGGCCACTTTGGAAAGCAGCCTAGCAGTTCCTCAAATGATTAGAGTTACCATATGACCTGGCAATTCCACTCCTAGATGTATATCCAAGAAAAAATGAAAGCATATGGCTGCACAAAAATTTGTCCATGAATGTTTATAGCAGAATCATTCATGACAGCCAAAAAGTGGAAACATTCCAAAGCCCATCAACTGATGCACGAAAAAACAAAATGTAGTGTGTCCTCACAATGGAATTTTCCTTGTTCGTAAAAAGGATGAGTACTGCCTCATGCTATAACACGAACCAACCTCAAAAACATTAAGCTAAGTGAAGGAAGCCAGTCACAGAAGACCATGTATGGCACAATGACATTTTTTTTTTTTTTGAGAGAGAGTCTCATTATGTTGCCCTGGGTAGAGTGCTGTGGCATCACAGCCCTCAGAAACCTCAAACTCTTGGGCTCCAGTGATTCTCTCACCTCAGCCTCCCAGGTAGCTGGGACTACATGTGCCACAATGCCCAGCTATCTTTTTGTTGCAGTTGTCATTGTTGTTTAGCAGGCCTGGGCTGGGTTTGAACCTGCCAACCTCAGTGTATGTGGCTGGTGCCGTAACCACTGTGCTACAGGCACTGAGCCTGCATAATTTTGTTTAAATGGAAGCTAATAATAGGCAAATCTATAAAGACAGAAAAGAGGGCGGTGCCTATGGCTCAAGGAGGGGTGCCGGTGCTGGCCCCATATACTGAAGGTGGCGCGTTCAAACCTTGCCCCGGCCAAAAACAAAAACAAAAAAACCAGAAAAGAGAGCAGAGATTGTTTAGGGGTGGGATATGGGATGGGAGAGTATAGAGCTAAAGGGTATAGAGTTTACTTTTGACGTGATGAAACTGTT
This sequence comes from Arctocebus calabarensis, assembly GCA_963573935.1. Classification (NCBI taxonomy): domain Eukaryota; kingdom Metazoa; phylum Chordata; class Mammalia; order Primates; family Lorisidae; genus Arctocebus; species Arctocebus calabarensis. Next base: position 27,269 of record CAUYON010060164.1, read on the forward strand.
CTGAAATTGATTATAGTGATGGTTGCACTTATCTGTGATTATACCAAAACTCTTGAATGGATGAATTGTAGGCTTTGTGAATTATATCTTAATAAAGCTGGCGTTTGTAGCCGGGCACTGTGGCGGGCGCCTGTAGTCCCAGCTACTCAGGAGGCTGAGGCAAGAGAATTACCTAAGCCCAGGAGTTGGAGGTTGCTGTGAGCTGTGACACCACAGCACTCTACCAAGGGTGACATAGTGAGACTGGTGTCTCAGAAAAACAGAACTGTATGGGAAATCTCTGTGCCTTCTGCTCATTTTTGCTATGTACCTAAAACTGCTCTAAAAAAGCTATTCTTTAAAAATAAAGACCTGGCTGGTAGCCGATACATTACAATGGTCTCAACTGTTTAATACTCCCATGAGAGTTACACCCTCCACGTATGAATCGTTTATTTACAAGTGTTAAGTGCATTTGAGTGATGAGCCATCACCTAATGATACCCTTGGACAGTGGAAGTCCCCTAGTTTGTGCCAGCAGTGGCCGCACAGCAGGACAGTTTTCACAGCTGGAAGTGGCCTCAACAGAACATAGTCTAGCAGCTCCCTGAAGGCTAAGGTGGGAGTAGCCTGAAAGCAGGCCTGTTTCTGCCCTACTTTTCCAATACTTCATTATTGACCAGCTTCAAACTGGATAATTCACTTGAATTGCCAAACAATTATATTGCCAAATAATTCACTTGACCGTATTCATTTAAAAGAAAATGTAATCTATGTTTCTGGTTCCCTTACACTTCAATCACCAACAACATGTTATTTTGCAATAACTACTAGACGTCCAAAGGTTTCTGGAGACATTTTTCTTTTCATGAGGGCAGGAAGCTGCATTTGAACAAGAGTAATCACCAGAAGTCTTAAGCTCACAACTTCAAAATTCAAACCCCTCAGGTTTAATTTGCAAATGTGCCCAATCCTTGTTCTGAAAAGGTTCCACAGAGCAGTAATAACAAGGAACTGGCCAAGTATTCATACATGAACATCTGGAAAAGAGGGGTGGAGGTGGAAGGAGAGGAGAGGACGATGAGCAGTGTGGGTACCGTAGGGAAGCCAGGGCTGGGCAGGGTCCCTTGACAAAGCCGGGAGACAGAACGTCCTAGGAGTCCTGATGTTCTTGTGGAGTCAGCAATGGATGCAGCCAGAAGAACATTGCAGGTGCCCTGAGGGAATTCATGGTTGGAAATGGAGCGGGACAGATGCATAGTTTACGTAACAGGGAAAACTTGCAGCGGGACCCTGAGGCTCTCATTTGTCCAAATGTTAAGGTCTCTACTTCTGTGAAGCTATGGCAGAATCCTAGTCTGGGATATAGGTGAAAAAAGTATAGAAAGCTAATTTCTCACATTAGATTAAATAATAAGTTTTGGGGAGACCTCTAAACTGTAATATCATATTATGTTTATTTTGATCTCGATTTAGAAAGGATTAAGAATTTGTTCAGTTTTTAAAAATATCACCAAGTGGAAGTAAAATTTGATTAGCTAGAAAAAGTAAATTGCTCTTAAAATTGTTGCAATATAAACAGCCTCTCGGCTTGGTGCCCGTAGCCCAAGCAGCTGAGGAGCCAGCCACATACACCTGAGCTGGCAGGTTTGAATCCAGCCCGGGCCCGCCAAACAACAATGACGGCTGCAACCAAAAAACAGCTGGGCGTTATGGTGGGTGCCTGTAGTCCCAGCTACTTGGGAGGCAGAGGCAGGAGACTCGCTTGAGCCCAGGAATTAGAGGTTGCTGTGAGTTGTGATGCCACAGCACTCTATCCAGGATGACAGCTTGAGGCTCTGTCTCAAAAAAAAGAAAGAAAGAAAGAAAAGAAAAGAAAAGTAAATGTAAACAGCTCTGTCATTCTCTGTCTAGATAATGGAGAATAAAGCAAGTGGACATTCTCCTGGAGAAAAGTAAAAATTATCTGATTCCTATGTTAAAGAAATCTTGTGCATGTTAAAGGAGGAATTGTGGAAGCAACAATAAAAAGTCCATGGTGGGGTTTCCCTGTGACCTCATGGGCCTCACGGAGACATAGGTGAGCATGAAATGATTGTCTCCCTGCCAAGTCCCACGTTGGTTGGTACATCTATGAGTCTCATATTGCTCACAGATATATCTCTGGTAGGTGACACTCTCAGCTCCCTGCCAAGTCCCACGTTGGTTGGTACATCTCTGAGTCTCATATTGTTCACAGATGTATCTCTGGTAGGTGACACTCTCAGCTCTTTACCAAGGAAAGATGTGATGTGAGGAAGGGGTATAGGAGGGCAGGAAAAATGGAAGGCCCGGAGAGGCCTGGGAAGCATGGAGGACAGGAAAAGAGGCTTGAGTGGTCTTTATCCATTTTGTCCCTTCCTCAGTTGAACGTGGGTCTCCAGTGAAGTAGGAGAAGAGAAGTTGTGGAGGAAGCCCACCTGCTCTTGACTGCCTCAGCCCAGAAGTGTCGGCCCAGAACCAGCCACATGCCCATCGTAACTGCAAAGGAGACTGGGGGGAAGGTGGAGTTCACGGACAGCTGGGGAGCCTTGTTTCTGCCATCAGCATCCACTCACCCGTGCCTGTACTGTGACTTCCTTGGCCTCATTTCTCTGATTTGGCTTCTGCCCCGAGTGTCTTCCCTACTGAGTGTGGGATTTGACCTCATGCTCTCAGTGGCTTCAACTTCCTTGGCCTCGTTTCTTACTAAATCCCTGAATTTTGTCTGCTATCTCCCCCAAATCCCCAACCCCATAGAATGACCAACAGTTAGGGGAAGACACGGAAGGACCTTCCTTCCTGGAAGTCCACTACACACACACATCAGGCTTGAGCAGCCTTCCTGTTAGCGTCTCTGCATCAGTCACACTAACTCTGGGTCAGGTAACACGGAAGAGGAAATGGTTCTCAATTACTTTTTCCATTTTCCTTTTACAGAAGGGTTTATTCTTACTGGAAGAGTAGCCTGGCCAAAAAGACTCCAGGTGCAACTTAATGGAAGGAAGGACAGGGCCTCTGAGGAGGGTGTGCGGGAATGTGCCACGTGTTCTGAGTGGGCCTCGCTCCTGGAAGGTGGGCTGCCATGTTGCCCAGGACATGGCCCCTTCCATGCTGTCCAGTGTGAACAAACAGAATGAGATCAGTAAGAAAAATACCGCAGCCTGTCACTCTACCCTCTGCCACACAAATGCCCTGCTGCTCCCTAAGCTACTGTAACGCTAAATGGGGCCACCCTGAAGGAGCAGCGACCTGGGAGGCAAGGAGAAGGATGGGGCTCTGTGCTTCCTCCCTGTTCTAACAAGCGCTGGGGGGCCAGGGGAAGTGGTGAGTAACCCAGAGCGGAAGCCTGAGTGTTTGGGGATTCTTCCACCACCAAATGCCAGATGTGCAACACAGCGAGCCAATTGTTGCCGGGTGGGGTCCCCAGCAGCAGATGCACAGATGGAGTTTGGTGAGCAAGATGTTTATGAGAGGTAAACACCTGCGCCAGGAAGAGGGCCGAGGCAGGAGCAGGCAGAGAAGTCAGACAGCAACCCAACTCCCAGCCCAGCAGGGGCTCTAGGGCGAACGCTGCCTCAGAAGCTTCCCAAAACAAATGTCTGGGACTTTCTGTTCCGGAAATAAATGGACAGGTCTCGTTGAGTTAGCAGATGCAGACTGCTCCGGATGGGCACGATTCCCTGCAGCCGAGGCAGCCCATAAAGAAGGTGACAGTGGGAGGCTGCTGCTGATTGCACTTCTCAGCACTAGCCACCAGAGCCTTCCTCGGAGAGGAGTCTCGGTGGTGCAAATCCCTGTCTACCACCCTGAGGGGTGAGTCCAAACCAACGAGGGAGGAGAAAGAGGAGAACATTCAGATGTGCCAACGGGACACGGAACGAAGAAGCTGGAGCCACCTAGAGTGTGAGGTCAAATCCCACTCTCAGTAGGGAAGACACTCAAGTCAGAAGCAAACTCAGAGACTGGGGGGAACAGCAGGTCATAGTGACCACGGTCAAATGCAGGATGTCAGAGTCACAGCTGCAAGAGGCTCCCGGCTGAAGCAGAGAGCTGGTTTGCTACCAACAGCCATCGCTTCATTCAGCAAGGAAGAACTTTTGGATCACCTGCTGTGTGCCCAGCACTGTGCCAAGTGGTGAGAAGTGAGGTCAAGGCTACCGTCTGCTGAGCAGACACCTCACGAAGGGCTGCAGTCACATGCATTCCTTCTTTGTGGGCGCAGCTTTCTGCACAGTGGAACCCCTTGGTCATGCTTAATTGAGTCAGTGTTCAAACTCCACCCAAGCTGATGCAATGCCAATTTCCTAGTCTGGAATTTGTAAATTGTAGTGGAAACATCCCCGGGCAGAGAGTGTCAGAACAGGGAGGGGTTAGTGGCAGAGCCATGGTGGGAAGGTCCCTGCATACTCCATTGCATTCTTTTAATACCAAAAAATGAAAATAACTCATGTGCCCATTAACAAGAGATTAATTGACCATGCAGCTACTTAATACAACACATGCAGCCATTCAAACAATGGTGAAAAGCTCTATTTCTGTGCTCAGAATGTATCCACCCCAGATTATTTGAAAAAGCAGTATTTTAATGTGTTAAGCTGAAAAGATCCAATGCACATGAAACAAGGGACAGTGGGCAGGACTTATCAGGACTGCCTAAGCCTTATGCTCCTTGTCTCCTCTGCCTTCTGCCCAATCCTCTAACAGTATAGAAACAGAAGCCTCCCACACAGAATCTGGCATGAGGCACAGAGGAAATAACAGGAGATCAAGCGATCTCTGCTGTGTCCAACTGCAGGCGGCCATTGTGCGGAGCAGCGGCTGAGACCAGCGTCCAGTTGGCTGCCCTTCCTATGCGCCTCTCCCACACGCGGTCTCCTTCTGCAGTCACAGCTCCTGTTAGGGGCCTGTGAGCAGGGCCTGTCCTTTGAAAGGACATGTTCTCCAAAGAGGCGAGAGAAATAAAACAAGAGCGAGATTAGCTGCACTTGAGTGAAACGTTCAGGGCAGACACAGCAGTACGGACACCAGAGCACTGGGCTGGGAGAAAGGCCTCTTGAGTCCAGCTTGGCACCCCCAGGCAGAGATCTGTGCGTGCCTCCGTGAGTCCTGCACCCGTCCAAGTGCACAGTGCTCACCTGTGCGAACGAAGGCATTAGGCTCTGTTGGAGGCTTCCAAATTTGTTCACTGTAAAGCACCCTTCATCCAAAACAGATTTTTTTAAAAAGAGAGGAAGAAGAAAATGAGATGGTCTTGTCAGACAAGGAAACAATTGAAAACTACTGGTCTAAAGGACGGTAAAAGTGCCAAGTAAAAATGTCCAGGCAAAAGGCACGGCCCAAGGACTCCTCTCACAGGCCCTGCACCCTGTCCCCACAGGAGATGACATCTCGTCCACTGGGAACTGGCAGCATGAATCCAAGCCTGGTGAATGTTCAAGCTGCAAAGTGATATTTAAATATCAAAACTGTTATTCTGTTCTATCTGAAAAGATGGTGAAAAATGACCTGCGTTATAAGTTATTTTGTCATTGTGGCAGCTGGCTGTAAATGTGGCCACAGTGTGAGTGACCCTTGATAAGCAGGAGAAAGTATGTTGAGGAATCTTGTCCTTGTTGGTGCAGCCTGCATTTGCATGAGAGGACACAGGAATGCTGTGTGACTCCAAAGTTGGGGATGTTAGTTTGCACAAGGTTTAGAGGGCGGGTGAAGTCTCCTCCGCTAGTTCTTCAGGCCCCGTGATCTTCTTTCTACCATCGGATGACTTCATTCTACCTGGCTTCAACCCGACAGATGGAGAGTTCAGTGGCCTCCTCGTTGACGGTCAGCAGGCTTGGCCCCGGAGACTCGCCTTCCGCATGCTGCTACTGGCTTCTGAGGGTCTGGCTTTCCCTAGACCCTGGGGAGGGGTTAGGGAGATCCATGTGGTGCGTCCTGATTCAGTAGATGGTGAGACATGAAAATGGGATTCTAAGCATGCTGCTGGCTCAGAACCACAAATGTACTGTGGCATTCCTGGGATTAATGTGGAACAACAGGTTTTCTATATACTTCTTGGGAAGTTAGTCAACTCGTCAGCAGGAATGAAATTTTTGAGAGGAAGGTGATATTCAAAATAGTTACCAATTACCCCGTCATGTATACCGACAAATTAGAATGGATAAGGGACTGAAGTGGATTCTAGAGAACTCCTGTTGTGCCAAGTGTTGCCTCTTAGTTGTCCAATGGTATTATGGGTTGACTTTTGTCCTCTCCAAATTCATATGCTGAAGTCTTAACCCCCAGCACCTCACAGTGTAAACTTACTTGGAAACAGGGACAGTGTGGATGTAATCAGTGCTGGAGACAGGCCCTGAATCCAGCATAACTGGTGTCCTGAGAGGAGGGGGAATTTGGGCACAGAGACGCTCAGGAAGAAGGCCCCGTGAGCAGGGAAGCAGAGATCAGGGTGATGGCGGTATGGTCAGGGTGATGGCGGTACCGTCATACACGGCCAGTTATCAAACCTGCCTGAAAGATCGGGGGGGCATCACAGTCTCTCCCTTCCAGGAAAGCACCAGAAGGAGATATAGAAATATCTTTTTCAAAGAGTTAAAGAATCTACCTTTAATAGAGGGTGGGAAGAGGAGGTTTTTATTTCTGGTGATTTTAGTTGTGTGAGGAACTCGTGCACCACTGTACTGTACACACCCCCCCCATCGGCTGCTTTGCTGCCGGAGGCTGTGACAGCGGAGACAGGTCTAAGGATGTGTCTGATCGCCCAGGTTCACAGTCTAACATGAAAGACAAGATCGAGCCACTTGAACGAAAAGCTCAAAGCAATTGAACCTTAAATATACTATGATCCATATAAATTATTATTATTCCTATGATGATTAAGTACCAGGTCAGATGACTAACTTGAGTTAAAGATACTTATCAGTGCAGAAGTGCAAGTTCACTTATCTCCTCCTCCTGCATCTCATCCCAGCCCTCGGTGTGCAAGCTGCTCAGAACATTCAGATGTAAGCGTGTCCCTCAGCTGAGAGCTGACTATCCCTAAAACTACTGCAACAGACCCTCTGGTTCCCACGTGCGGTGTCAACGTTCCTCTCATGATTTTTTTTTAAAGTCTCAATCTCAATATTTTAATTATTTTCCATTTGGTTTCTGTAAGTCCTTTCTGGTTGTGAAATGTTAGGGTGGTCAGTTTTTGTTTCACTAACTTCCCCTTGAGCCTATTGAGATATTTAGTTTGCTTAGGGCATGTGGACCAGGGCCAAACCCTTAAATGTTAGCTGTGCTTTCTAGCAAAAGCCAAGGGGAATGCTCTGTGTGGTGAGGAAGGCATGAAGAGGGAGGGAGAGGATGAAGCTGAAACACAAGCAGCAGCAGGTCTTCCCAGAAGTGGCAGAATTTGCCAAGGGACACATTGGGAAACAGGGTTGCCCGGAACGCTGTGCTCTTTTTAGCCCCATGAGGAGGACGCACAGCCTCAGCATTGTCACCACTGAATGAGAATGTGCTGCAAGAATTGAGAGGCCAGGGACAAGTTCCCATTTCTTAGAGGATCAAGTTAGGGAATCCTAAGGGAAATGAGTCTGGTAATAAATACAATTCCAGGAAAAAGCTCCAATGTCTGTTCCATCTGTGTCTGGGCCCAGACTGGGATACCATGAAGCCAATTGGCAATTGTTATTTCCCCTGGCCGGAGATGTAGCATCTCTAGAAATCTAAATTCATCTTGACTTTTCTCCCACTTTCATAAGTTGTTTTTATTATTGGGTTTTTGTTTTTCTTCTAGTGAGATTTTCTTCCTAACTACTTCAAACCTTGAACACATATTCAAAAAGAAAAATGCTGCCACTGCAGATTCTGTGAGCCTGGAAGACAGTGGCTTTGGGATGTGTAGAAGACAGCAAGTTTCATTGAACTTCGCCACATGAAAGCCTTGGATTTCCCTGGATCCTTCCTTCCACTGCCAGAAATGTCTCAGGGTAACACTGATGAGGCGAGGAGCACTGTACTTAGATCATCTCCGTCCCAGTTAGCAATCCTTTACAAATAATCCCCTTGAATTGCACAAATATGCTTTGCTTCTATAAATTAAGAATTAAATTGTGTTTCCTTTTCATTTTACTCTTAGTCCTGGAGTTGATCTATTGATCATCTATTGATCTAGAAGGGTGGAGCCTTCTAGAGGGTGCAGACTGACACTGAAGTTGGCTTTCACATACCCCTGCTGGTAAAATCTTCACAGGCTCCTTTCAAGAGAAACCCCAGAGTCACATTTATCCCAGAAAGTATAATTTTCTGAAGACTATGAGCTAGTCATCTGGGTTACTAAACCATTGTAAGACATGTGCCCACCATCTAACAGAAATCCAAAGTGAAGGCCAGAGAGAGGTTAAGGCCCCAAAGATGAGAGATCACTCAGAGAAGTGAGATGAAGGGAAAATGGAGTCTCAGTTCTGTGTGGGCAATGTGGTCTTTATTCCACGTGGGTGCAGGTGGGGTGAAATCAGAAAGGAGTTCCACACGTGGATTATTGTGGCTGGGGATTTAAAGGGTCAGAGGGGCAGGGACTGGTCCATTCATTATTTCCTGGGTAGGCTATGCACTCGATTCTTCCTGGGAGGGTCAGTACATTTGACCCTGTCAGCCAGCTGAAGAATAGAGGAGTTACAAGAATTTGAACATTTTCTCCTTTCTGATCATTTCTGCATGGATTGGTTTGTTGGAAATTAGGTATGTGACGCCTGACTTGTTTTAATCAGCTGTTTGTGGGCTTTTGGCCTTTGGAAGGAGGAAAGCAGTGAGGGGAGGGAGATTGGGGAGCAGGCTCAGACAGTAAGTGGTCTTTGCTGCTTGACACTGGACTAAGATGACTCTTAAAAACCATTGTACCCTGTTTTGCATATTGACAGAGGACCATCAATGTACAGGATAAATGAAGTTTTTTTCAAGGTCATTTATCACAGTGGAGCTGCCATCCCTGTAGTGCCTACATAGAGCTTTGTACAGAAGGTATCCCAAGAATGTGTATTGACTAACTTTACATGAATTCCTGAAAGTCTTGTGTGAATTCAATTTTCATAAGTTGAATCACACTTTAAGAAAACACATGGGGAACACATTTAAAGGAATACTGCATTGGATCATTTTGTAAAATGAATACACCTTCTGATTTAGCCATTCTACAAGCACAACTGGGTTTATCAGGTACCCTAAAAACCTCACATGAAGATTCTCTGTTCCTCACCTGCAGTATGAGGGAGTTACACCCTTGAGATGATCTTGGATATTTCTCCCAGTGCTAAAATTCTGATGCTTTAAAATCTACTTCCAATTAATATTAAATTTAGGAAGTTAGGAGATTATACCACTTTTTCTTCTTTGAGGTATAGGGGAAGAAAAATAATTGTTTATTCAACCCTCATAGTTTCTTAGAACAGACCCCTGTAACAAAAGACAGATTAACAAGAGAAAAGCAGAAATTTATCAACATGTATGTTTTGTATATACATGGGAGACACCCAAGAAATGAGTAATTCTCAAAAAGGTGGTTTGGAATTCCAGCTTCTTCAGCATCTTCAACAAAGAACAGTAAATTTTTAGAGAAGCAACAAGACAAAGAAAAAAAACTCTGATTCTCTAGGGGTGGCAATTTGTGGAAGGCAAATAAATGGCCGATAAGGACTAGAAAATCTTGTCCTCACAGATGCCTCTGGGGCCAAATCCAGGTCAGCAGAGTCTAAACTAGCCTTCAGTAGTTAACCTTTGTTCTCCCTGGTACAGAGGGAGGGAGGATACCTTTGTCTTTACAAAATCTACTTTCTTAGCCAGGTATTGTGGCAGGCACCTGTAGTCCCAGCTACTCGGAAGGCTGAGGCAAGAGAATGGCCTAAACCCAGGCGTTGGAGGTTGCTGTGAGCTGTGTGACGCCACGGCACTCTACCAAGGGCAATAAAGTGAGACTCTGTCTCTACAAAAAAATAAAAAATAAAAAATGAAGGAACAAAATCTACTTTCTGCGTTTAAGCACACAGAGGGAGGGCAGGCTAGAGAGCCTCCTACATCTGCTTCTCGTTAATTGCCTTCAGCTCAACAATCCTCCTTCCTGCTTCAGGGAGCCATATCCTGGTCTCCCATACAGGAACAGGGAGGAAGGTAAAGTGATTCTTCTCAAGATTTGTCTTCTTTTAATTTATTCTCAACCAATCCATTATTGCAATTATATTATCCTGAAATAACAAATATTTGTATCAAATCAGATCCACCTCTGACATCAGGCAGAGCTCTACTATGAATTCAATGTGCTCTTTGTTTTTAGATATTTACTTCTATACTACAAAATAACTAAGCTCTGCTGGATTGGGATGGGAACAATTAAGCATCCTTTCTCCCTTTGGGGATGGACTGTTAGAGACATGATGTATCCTTTTTTTTTTTGTAACTGGGGATTCATTGAGGGTACAAGAAACTAGGTCACACTGATTGCATTTGTTAGGTAAAGTCCCTCTTACAATTGTGTCTTGCCCCCAAGAGGTGTGGCACACACCAAGACCCCACCCCCTCCCTCCTTCCCTTTCTCTGCTCTTGTTTTCTCCCATCCCCCCCTCCTTCTCTCTCTCTCTCTCTGCTCTCCCCTTCTCCCACCCCCCCCACCATGTACTAGGTCATTAATTGTCCTCATATCGAAATTGAATACATAGGATTCATGCTTCTCCATTCTTGTGATGCTTTAGTAAGAATAATATGTTCCATCCAGGTTAATACAAAGGATGTAAAGTCTCCACCTTTTTAATGCTATACATATACCGCAGCTTGTTAATCCATTCCTAGGTTGGTGGGCATTTAGGTTGGTTCCACATTTTGGCGATTGTAAATTGAGCTGGGAAAAACAGTTTAGTTCAATGTCCTTATGATAAAAGGATTTTTTCCCTTCAGGGTAGACGCCCAGCAATGGGACTGCAGGATCAAATGGAGGTCTAGCTTGAGTTCTCTGAGGGTTCTCCGTACTTCCTTCCAAAAAGGTTGTATTACTTTGCAGTCCCACCGGCAGTGTAAAACTGTTCCCTTCTCTCCATATCCATGCCAGCAGCTGCAGTTTTGAGATTTTGTGATGTGGGTCATTGATGTGATATATCTTTAACAGCAACATCTCACAATTAAGGCACTCAGTATGTGTGTGTGTGTTCCCACATGGAAAAAAAAAAAAAGAACATGCTTTTTTGTTTTTAGTTATATAACCAACTGCATTCAAATGTGCTGATGGTCATTCAGCAAACCTTCTCTTGGACCAAATACCCCACATAACTTTGTAAAATGAAAGAGTATGTTGATTCCTACATTAACTAAAACACTGTCAAGACGAAAAGTTCTTGATGACTGGCACCTATCGCCAACTCTCTCATTTAAAGAAACATAAGAGACTTTAATAGAAACAGGTTGATTATTAAAAATAATTCAGGCAGTTCAGAAAGTCAGCACAAATTCCACTATTTAGGTACAGTGGTTCTTAAAATGTGGTGGCCAGTGATGTTACAGCCATTTCTCTATGTACGTGCAGAGAGAGTGGAGGGAAAGAGCCAGAGGAATGGATAGACAGAAGGACAGTAAGAAGAAAGGAAGAAAATTCATACTGTATGTTTTCTGGGCTTTTTGAACTTATTTTAAAATATTTTCTAATTTTAAAATAGTTTTAGATGATTTGCAGTAAAGTTTCAAATATAGTACAGAAGTTTCTCTTATATCTAATACCCATTTCTCCTATTGTTAAATATCTCACATTAGTATATTGTCAAACTAATGAACAAATATTAATAAATTATTTTTTTATAAATAAAACTCATACTTTATTTGAATTTCTTTAGTTTCTACCTGACGTCCTCTTTCTGATCCAGGATCCCACCCAAGATGCGGGGCCACATTAAGCCGTCGTGTCTCCCTCAGCCTCCCTGGACTGTGACAGTATCTGAAACTTGTTTTTACAGCCTTGACCATTTTGAGCAATACAGGTCAGGGTGATTTGTAGATTGTCCCTCAGTTTGTCTTGATGTTGTTCTTATGATTATATTGGGGTTCTAGGCTCTAGGGAGGGAGGCCACAGTGGTAAAGTGTCATTCTTATCACATCACATCAGGGTATGTGCGATCAACACGACTTACCCCCCCATGCTAAGCTCGACCACACGGCTGAGTCAGTGTCTGCCGGGCTTCTCTGCTCTTAACTCTCCCTTTCCACACTGTATTCTTTGGATGGAAGTACTGTGTGCAGCCTGGACTTATGGGACAAGGAGTTATACTTTGCCTACTTGAGAGGGGCAGCATCTACATAAATTATTTGGAATGCTTTTGTATGGAGTTGCCTATTCTTATTTAAATATTTATTTACTCAATAAATTATTTGCATCAGTATGGACTCAAGGATATTTTATTCTTTGGGTTATAATCCAATACTATGCTATCTACTTTGTTGCTCAAATTGTTTCAGCTTTGGCCCCTGGGAGTTCTTTCTGTTGGCTCCTGAGTCCCTCTGGCATGTACTCAATGTTTTGTCTGCACGCTCCTTCACTTTCTGGTTCAACATGCTCCAGGCTCATCTTGTACAACCCTGTCCCTGCCCTAGAATCAGCCATTTCCCTAAGAAGCTTTGTCTCCCTTTATGGGTGTTTAGAATCCCAGATCTGAGTTCTGGGTGTCCTCATTACAGCCCAAACTTGAAGCCCAGGCCCTCTGTGCAGGTAAGAAAAACAGCAGGTCTTCCCCTGTGGATTCTTAGGATGTCTCCAGACCAGATGCCTGAAGCAGATGAGGGTGGCCCCTCAGTAAAGCTTTCCTTCAGCCCCACTGTCCATGGCTCTGTGGCTACTGACCTGTCTCTAGGCACATTCCTACTTCTCTCCTGGGTCACCTACATCCTACATCTTACCGCACTAATCAGAGAGGTTTTTTAAGATGGACCTTTCCAACCGTGTAACATTGCCTATCAGGGAAATGTTTCCAACCAAAGATCCTACAGGGTAGGTTTAATTTTCACTTGTCTTCCTCACTTTGATTTCACAGTATTTCCTGTATGCTTTAGGGTTTATGGTCTGAATTTGTAAACTTCCCTTTATTTCACTGAAGATAAGGGGTTTTATTGCTTTCTGATTATGAGGGCGAGTAGTAGTGGTGTCTTTTTGCTAGATTTTTTTTTCAGTGAGTTTTGAGAACAGAGGACTGAAAGTGCTTATTCAGTCAACATTTGATGATTTCTTAGGTGTTTCTTTTCGGAAACATTTGGCTTCATCAATTTGGGAAATATTTCAAACACTATTATTCAATATAAATATTTCAAACACTGGTTGTGTTTGCATTTATCAACTATTCAATGCAAGAAACTGTCAATGTACTCAAAAGCTTCCAAAGAATAACATCAGAACTCCTCAGGCTGATTTTCAAAGGCTAGCCTTCTTTTCCAATATCACACCCGCTACTTCCTCTATGCAGCCTTCACTCCTGAAGCCTAGGTTTTCTTCCTTTCACAGGCCGGCTCCTCCTGGCTCCTGTATTCCTGTGCACATAGTACCAGGTGAGCTAAAATATACGGAGCCCTAAAAAAAGGCACAGTGATTTCACTTTTTAATTATTTCAAATATTTCACTTCATCAAAGTGGACTAAACAGAAAAAAAAAGGTTATTGTAAAGATAACCTTTATAATACTGCAAAATTGTCCTGGGTCAAAAACTTTGATGATCATTAAACCAGACAGTTAGGGAAGCATCCTGCCTGCTCTGCACACGGAAATTGCATCACTAGATTTTGAATTTTCCAGGCTGTTAATCTTCAGGGAACTCTCATGAATAAGTCTGCATTCTGTATACATTAATAAATATTTCTTGAGATACTTTCATCTTCATAGAGGTAGCCCACGGAATATAATAAATCATTTCATTTTTATTTGGTAATGCAATCTTTATTGAGCAATGAATCCTTTGTGCCTAAGTCGGAAGTTTACCAAATAAAATAGAAACATCTTAATAGTAAGCACTTGTATCACTGTGGCATAAATAAACTTTGAAGTTTTGCATTAAGAACTTTGTTCTGCTTTAGTTAGTGGCACTGGAAAGTAACGAAGGGATCTATCTCTACTGCAAATAAGCTTTAGGAATACATTTTAAGGCTTGCAGAATGACTGAACAAAAGATGAAATTCTTTGGGAATTTTTTTTCTTAGGGTGGATAAAATCTGGCAACCAAGTGCCAGGTCAAAAGATGTGACATTTAGAGAGACTTGAGATATGGCTTAGAGAGTAAGTACTGCTGCTTTATGGGCCAAAGACAAACTCCAGACCTAAGCAGTGAAGAACTTGGACCTTTCTGGCTCACAGATTACAACTGCCACACTTTTCTCATCCTATCTCAAAACAACCCCCCATGATTACAGCGACAGCTCTTAGTAAGGACTAAAGCAATTTCTCCTGTTTATATACCCTCTTGGGTCCTATCATCCTGTGCATCTCAAGGATGGCACCGGATAACTGTGTGTGATGCTAGCAGCTCCCTTGGCCATCGGTGGAGCACTGTTGGTCTGAACCTGTGTGCATGCATGCCACGTGGGTGTTCCCCACCTTCATGACCAGCATGACATGTTTCCAATCTGCCTCTATGAGATCATGAATGCAGCCTGGGAGACTGGGCTTTGTTTTTCTGTTTGTTTTGTCTTGTTTTTTAAAATCAGTTGTCTCTCGGCTTCAAATCTTCCATTTTACACCCTGCTCTATAATCTGGAACTAGACCTCTGCAAGCTGTATTTCCAGGGGTCCATTGTCAGCTGGACCCCATTTCTACCAGGCCAGAGACTGGAGGGTGGGAGAAGGAATTTCTTCCCACTCTTTTCTGTTTTTATCAAAGTCAGTTGGGTGACAACTGGCTTCTTTTGGCTTGCCCAGAAAAGGCCACCACGCTCCTTTAGAGACGCTGGCAGCGGCAGGTCCGCACCTCCGAGTCTGAGACTGAATATGAGAACCTCAGGGCCCCACCCTGGGGTGCCTACCTAGGCCTAGCTTTCTTTCCTACAATTACCATTTCTGAGTTACTCTGATGTTCCTCTTCACAGTTTCAGGCCTCCTCTACTTGTGTGACCAACTGCCTGCCCTAAATCTCATCGTTTTGAAATATCTAGTGTGGTTACTGTGTTCCTGGCTGGACTCTGACTCTGAGAGTGACAGAAGTGTTCAGAGGACAAGACTAGGAAATAACCTTCTCCAGAACCCTCAGAGTCCAAATAAACAATTTGATTTGTTATTTCTTTTAAAATCACATAATCTAAAATCTATGCGTAAATTCATGTAGAGTAAAGCCTACTCTCTGTGATGGGGTTGCACGGATCTTGACAAATGCATAGAGATGTGGCTATGCTTCCACGACCCCAACACAGTCTGCTGACCTCTGATTCCCTCCCACTGCCCTTTGCGTCCTCCCTTCTACTACCCTCAACCTTTGATAACCACTGTTCAGTTGTTCATTCCTACAGTTTTGTCCTGTCCGGAATGTCACAGAAATGGAACCATGCAGTATGCAGCCTTTTGGGTTTGCTATATCGCAATTAGCAAAAATGCATGTGGGATTCCTCCATGTTGTTGCATACAAATCACTTAATTTTAATATTAATATATATCAGCACATATTAGACCAGCACAGTTGAGACTGTGCTCTGTTGATGCCCTTGAATGCCTGTATTCATTTTCTATTGCTACATAACAAATTGCCATAAATTTAGAGGCTTAAAACAACTCCCATTTATAACCCCACAGTTTCCATGGGCCTGGAGTCCATCCTCTGTTCAGGGTCTCAACACCCTCTTCTCAGCCCCCTGGTTATTGGCAGAATTCAGTTCCTTGCGGCTCCAGGACATGCCACGATTTTCTCCTAGTGGTTGGCTGATGGTCTCCCTCAGCTCCTCAGCTCTCTGAAGCTACAGCTTTCTACACGTGGCCCACTCCTCACCCAGGTAATTTGCTTCTCCAAGGCTAGCAGAAGGGTGTCTTCGTTGCTCAAATTTCTCCCTTCAGTGAAGTCCTGGACCCTCTTTTAAAGGGATCGCCTGATTAGACAAGATCCACCTGGAATAATGTCCACCTTGGTTGATTCAAAGTCCGATGACCAGGAACCTTAATGACATCTGCAAAATGTAGATGTAATTCACCTTTGCCACATAACATAACCCAGTCACCTACGTGAAAGGGAAGTGTATTATTCAGTGTTTGGACAACAGGAAGCGGGGATCTTTGGGACTATCTTGAAAATTCTACCTACTACAATGCTCTATTCCAGTGATTTTGAAAGGGTATGCCATGAGAGGATCGTAGATGTGCTACAAAAATCTTTAAAAGATCACTAATTAAATTTTCTTTTTTCTTTTTTTTTTTTTTTTTTGAGACAGAGCCTCAAGCTATCACCCTGGATAGAGTGCTGTGGCATCACAGCTCACAGCAGTCTCCAATTCCTGGGCTCAAGCGAGTCTCTTGCCTGTTTCCCAAGTAGCTTGGGACTACAGGCGCCTGCCACAACGCCCGGCCACTTTTTGGTTGCAGCCGTCATTGTTGTTTGGCAGGCCCAGGCTGAATTGGAACCCGCCAGCTCAGGTGCATGTGGCTGGTGCCTTAGCCCATTGAGCCACAGGCGCTGAGCCAATTAAATTATTTTCTAAAGAAGTTCAAAGCACAGTAAGTATATTCTTTTGTTACTCTTGTTTCTGATCAATGTAACTTAAGTGTGTCACAGATGTTTAACTATAGGTTCAAGAGTGCTGTAAGATAAAAAGGTTGAAAAACATTGCTCTATTCCTTTTTATCAGTTCAAATGCTTCTCATCTAGGCCTGCTCAAATCCTGCTTCTTTATGAAGTCTTCCCTCCATGCTTAGGTGACAAAATTGAGGCCCAAAGCATATGCAACAATGACACCACTGATTAGTGGTAGAGAGCTAATACCACGAAGTCATTACAGCTCTGTGGGCCTTACTTTCCTCATTTGGAAAGGCAGGGATTTAATGTAGAAACTATTCAGGTGTCCTGGCTCTAACAGTGTCAGAGGCAAGTGGCTCTGCCATGAGAAACTGGACAAGTCACTGCTGGGCAAGCACAACAATTCAACTTCAATCTTATTCGAATATTGTCATACCAAGGAAAATTTTTAACGGCTTCAGAAAAAAAGTTTTAACATCAGTGGTTTAGTCTAATCTCCTCATCTTACAGATAAGAAAACTGAGGTTCTTTCTTACTTTGCATTTGCAGTTCTGGGAGGTGAGATGAAAGGCTTGATGAGGTGCAGAGCTGAACCACTGATGACAGCCACTACTGTGCTTCTCAATGATGCTAGTGTCCTTTTACTTTTTATTTTATTTTATTTTTTTTTTGAAGACAGTCTTTTTATGTCACCCTCGGTAGAGTGCTGAGGCATCACAGCTCACAGCAATCTCCAACTCTTGGGCTTAAGTGATTTTCTTGCCTCATCCTCCCAAGTATTTGGGACTACAGGCACCCGCCATGGTGCCTGCTGCAACGAGGGGCTATTTTTTGTTGTAGTGGTCATTGTTGTTTTAGCTGGCCCGGGCCGGGTTCGAACCTGCCACCCTTGGTGCATGTGGCTGGCGCCATAACCACTGTGCTACGGGTGCTGAGCCACTAGCGTTCTTTTAAACAGCACATGCCTTATTGGTTTGACAAATGGAGTCATCTCGAGTCCTTTTTGCCTTACATAGCACACTCACTCTAGCATGCACACTTCTCTTGGAGCTTTTTGACCCCTTTTTCTCATCTGCTGTGGCTGGGCCAAGTTAAGAGGCTCAGGCTCTCTCTAACTTTCTAGGAATTACCCTTGCTGCATGATCACACTGTCCTCTGAGTGTAAAACTCTGCCATCATTAGAGAGTGCTTACGTGTATGTGTACACATAAACAAACCCTCCTCCAACTTTGCTTCTTCCCCTAGACTCAGAATCCTCAGGATCCAGGCCCACATGCAGTCTCTCAGCTCCTGCAGGTTGTTTGGCAAGGTTCCACAGCTGAAGTGACGTCTTGGGCCTGCTCCTCAGCGCTTTCTGTCTTCCAGCTGCAGGAGTCTTTATATACTGCCAAAGAGGCCCTCTGGCCTTGTATCCAGCCTTAACTGGTGATGAGTCACCATCAGCATTTCTTTAACACCATGACTGCCTGGAACATCCAGTTCCATGCTCTCTATAAGACTTCCTTTGGACTTCTCAAATGCCCAAGACATTGTCCCTCCTACAGCACTCCCAATATCCCATCCCAGTTCACCACCAGTGAAAATATCAACGATTACAACAATTTCCATTGCTATAGCATGCAAGTGATGATCCATGCTCCACCTACTGCCAGCAACAGAGTCCTCCATCACCAGCCTGCCAGTGGTGATCAGTCCAAAATGTCTTTTTAGAATCTGCTTCCTCAGGCCATTGTTGGCAGTAATGACTCTGCCGTGCTTTCCTGAGAAACAGACTGAGATGGAGACGTGTGTGCACATTTACTGTTCTGTAACCTTGGGGTCAAAGCCTGCGAGGGCCCAAGGGAAATAGGTCAAGGCAGAGGGAGGCATTAAATTGCTATGCAGTCATGAAGGAGGCCTCAGCTCATCCCACGGGCAGTGTGGAGTTGCTGGGACAGCCTTTCAGAGATGTCCTGCCTTAGCCAAGGGGGCTGGGCTCTTAGCACTTGGATGCAGGATGTCCTTCAAGAGGAGCCATGACTCTGGTGCAGCAGCTTTCTCCCGCTGGTAGCAGTTCTCAGAGAGCCACTCAGCTCCATGCACCACGGCAGCCACGACAGATGCCAACCTTTCTCCTTTGCTTCATCTCGCAACTCCCACACACAGCCGCGGAATAAATCACCGCGATTACTGAAAACAATTTAATGTAGGGTGTTAGGGAGTGGAGGTCAGGCCTTTTTTGGGGTCTAGTGGTACATAGTCAATGTTTTGAAGTCATGTGAAATAGTTCCCCTCTGGATGATTATGCCACCATCTCATTGTGTAGTTCAATTCATTTGCCTTGCTTTCAAGTTTTAGGGGTATGTTTTCAAAATTTAACTTTCTTTACTATCTAAAATATTTACAGGACTCCAAAACAAGGTTTCCTCCCTCTTGCTAAATGGTGTCCATGAAGTTCATGTGCAATTTAAAACAGTTGTCTATTTAAATACTTGTTTACAACAGACAACTATTTTAAATCACACACAGACATTATGGACATCCTGTATATTTAAAAAATGTTTATCCTGCCATTTAAAAAAACAACACGTACAGACATTCTCCCTTTTTCTTAGATGCTGGATAGCAAACTGCGGAGTAAGCTTGTAAAAGCTACAAAAATATCTAGTTGGACAACCCGTTAAGTGCGGCTGTCTTAAAATATGAATTTTTTTTTTTGAGATAAGAGTCTCATGTCGCCCACAGCTCACAGCCACCTCAAACTCCTGGGCTTAAGTGATTCTCTTGCCTCAGCCTCCCAAGTAGCTGGGACTTATGGGCACCTGCCACAACGCCCCGCTGTTTTTTCTTGTTGCAGTTGTAATTGTTTAGCAGCCCCGAGCCGGGTTCAAACCCACCAGCCTCCGTGTATGTGGCTGGCACCCTAACCACTGAGCGACGGGTGGCAAGCCAAAATATGAATTTTTGAAAAGAAGTCTCCCTCTCACCTCAGTTTTATTATATAAAACACCAAAGTTATTTTCAGGTAAAAACTATTTCCATTAATATAAAGATTGGAATTATGTCAACAAAATTTATAAGCTAAGAAAATTACCCGACTCTCCATTCTGTTTCTCAGATGTACTAGGACGTGTTCTTAGAAAACTTTCCTTGAATCCTCCATTTTCCAGTTTCCTTTAGGTCTGCTGCAAAGCTGTGGTTAAGACACAGAATCCGACCACCCCACTTCTTTTGAGATCACGTCTCCTTATCTTTTGGTTTGAAATGCTGAGTCCTGATCTTCTGTATGTGACTTGTTTTTATCCTTCTTGCCCAAAGGACTTTTGTCTCACTTTGGTGCTATAGTCTGAATGTGTGTTCTCCAAAATTCATAAACTGAAACCTAATCCCAGAAGCAATCATATTATGAAGTGGATCATTTAGGAAATAATTATCTAATTTACTATTCAAGAGGATAGAGCCCTCTTGAATGCAATCAGTGCTCTTGTAAAAGAGGTCTGAGGGAGCTTCTTTATCCCTCTACCATGTGAGGACAATGAGGTGCCTTCTGGAAAGAATGGGCTTCACCAGATACCAGGTCTGCTGGTGCCTTGATCTTGGACTTGGCAGCCTCCACAGCTGTGAGAAATAAATCTGTGTAATTTGTTTGCGAGCTATCCAGTCTTTGGTATTTTGTTATAGCAGTGAAAATAGACCAAGGTACTTGGTATAGGTTTTTTATTCATTTGATGTTAGGTGCTTTGATGGATCCTTCAATCTGGGAACTCATGTGCTTTATTATCTAAGTCATTTAAAACAATTGGGGGATCAATTTTCTCGCCTATGTTTTATTTTGTTTTGTTTTTTCCCTCTCCCTCTCCTTGAACTGGTCAAATACTGGATTACTAGGAGTGATCTTCTAATTTTACCTTTCTTTTCCATCTTTTTGTCTTTTTATTCTACTTTTTGGGAGTCCTTTCAAATTTATCTTCCAATGTTTCTATTAAGTATTTTTTATATTAAAAAATATATCCAAGAACCTCCTTTAGTTTCCCATACATTCCTTTTTGCCCTTGTTGTTGATTTTTTATTTCCCTGAATGTTCTTCTTAGCCTGGGTTCCCTGAAAGAAACCCATGTGACAAGGCTTACACATGGGTAATTTGGGGGGAATGTAGTCCTAGGAAGGTGTAGAGGATATAAACTAAACAGAGAAGGGAGGTGAAAAAAAAGATATATTGGGGAGTTGGTTACTGTTACAGACAATTGGCTTTCAAATCTCATGGGATTTTCTGAAACATAATCCTGAAATAATTCTCAGAATTGTCCCCTAATGTATAAAAAGGTCGATGTATTTACCTACAAGTGTCTGGACAGTGTTAATTTTCTCCCATTGCCAAATTACACACATAAGAGTACAAGAGAGTCCCAACAACACGTCAGCTGGGGTGGAGACACGTCCCCAGGAGGGAGCAGAAGGTTATATAGCTAGAGCCCCAAACAAGGCAACATCCATTTGTAGCCAGATGTAGCAGGTCAAGATCAGGAAGAATCGGTTACTATAGCAGTGGCTGAAGTAAGGGGTGAGCCAAGAGGATTTTGAAGAGGTATGTAAGAAGTATTTGATATACTAGGAATAGCAATGATAATTTTTAATTTTTTAAATGTTATTCCTATTAGTTTGATTATGTTGTTTAGTTTTTACTTTTCATATGAGAAGCTCTCCTCAAATATTTGGTTATTTTTGGCTTTCTGATCATGTGTGAGGCTCTAAAAACCTGATTGGAAGCTCTGTATGCACGGGAGAGGCTTTTTGACAGAAAGGCTTTAGTGGAGGATTATATGGATGGTCCAATCAATGGGGAAACCTCAAAACATCCTTGACTGCAGGTCTTTTCTCATAGACTAATTTCTATAAGGAAGAATAGGTTAGAATCTCCTGACCTAAGAAAACATTACTTTAACTTTGACTTTGGGATGGCATAGTCAGGTGTAGCCCCTAGGTTTTTTATGTTTAAAATCAACTAGATGTTTGCTGAAATTATTTTTCATAGGAAAGGGAAAATGAAGAAAGAAAGAGAACAGGAATAAAAAAGCAAGAAAGGGAAAAGGAATAAAAATTTCCTTTATAAAAGGAATTTCCTTTCCTGTATAAAAAGGAATTTACAATTTCTCAATATGTATTTTAGAAAAAGATTGTCACTTCCCACTCCAAATCTCACCTTACATATATGCTATAAGGCACATTACTCTTGATTTGTGAAATAATTGAGTTTCAGAATAATAAAGTTTCTGAAATTAAGAACATGAGTATAAAAATAAATTGACATTAACAGCTGCTTAACAGTGATAAAATATAGTTTTATTTACTTTGTTGAGTCAGAGGGTTGTAAAAAAAATTATTGCTAAGTAGATATGAAGCAAACAGAAAGGTGCTTTAGAAGTCTAGTTACCTTGGAGTTTATTTAAACTAAGAGAAAAAGGTCATAATGTTTTCATGCAATACATACTTGTTTTTTTTTAATAACAATTGAGTAACAAATAGCAGAATGAATTAAGGAAAGCTGCACTTGTGATCTATATAAAACACCAACATTTAGGGTTGTACGTAATTAAAGAAATATCTCAAACACTTTTTGAAATACTGTAGAAGCCAATACATACAGGCATGCCTTAGGTGGCCATAGGAACGTAGTTTAGAAAAGAACAAAAAAACACACACACAGGAACTACTCAAGGTCTTTAAAATCACTGAGCAAGAAAAGCAACATTGAACTTCCATATTGATTTTACATAATTTCTATACAGT
>CAUYON010060165.1:0-14536 GCA_963573935.1 Arctocebus calabarensis
TTCTTCTTAGCAAAGTATCTCAAGAATGGAAGAAAAAGTATCCAATGTACTCAGCCCTAATATGAAGCTAATTTATAGCTTTCATATGAAGGCTAAAACCCAATTATAGCATAGGAATACAGGGAAAGGGGAAAGGAAGGGGCGGGGACGGGGGGAGTATGGGTGGAGGGAGAGCAATTGGTGGGAACACACCTAGGTGCATCTTAGCAGGGTACTGGGGAAACTCATTAAATGTAGAGTATCAATGTCTTTATATAGTGATCAAGAAAATGCCATGAAGGCTATCTGTAACAGTACGATCAAAACATTCCTGAATGTATAGGAATCGTGCCCTATGATTGCACCAATGTACAGAATTATGATTCAATAAAATTATAAAAAAAAAAAAAAAGAAATATAGGTATTCTTGTATAGCGGCAGGCATGTCCCTTCCTACGAAGAGAATGGCACAAGCTCTTAAAGGAATTAGGAGGATTCTCCATTTCCATCAGGCAAACATTACAAAAGAGTGAAAACTTTTTTTCAAACTGAGTTGCAACTTGAAAATACGCCAAAGATTAGACATTCCTGGCAGTGCAAAATTCCCTGTTGGGCTGTGCTAATGCTGCCCCCAAATCTTTTCTGGTACATTGGAACATTCCACCTGCTTTTGTTTGAACTCTTTAGATGCAGGCTATCAGAACATCAGTCTCTTGGTTTGATCTATATGATAATACTTTCTTAATTCTTTCAAAGAGTTTTTAGCTCAAACTCTTTCAGTTCTGTCCTCCACTAACTCTTAAACTAGTTGCCTGCTCTGACCCATTTCTATCACATTATCACTCTTATCTAAATAGTGTTTCTCAAATTTTCTCACACAAAAGAATCACCTGGGATGTTCATTTTATAATGTAATTTCCTGGTTGCTACCTGCCCCTTAACCTTTTGGAGATTTACAGAAGAATTAGGTCTGAGGAGGGGCCCAGAATTCTAGATTTTAATACGAATTCAACATGGTTCATGAAGCAAAGTTTGATGAATACTTGCACATCTATGACCTGTCTAGAGACTACTACCAGCACTGTAATGATCCAGTAACTATTTCTATAGCACTATAAAACTAAGCTTTTCTCCCTTCCCACACACACAACTGAGACTGACACAATGGAGAAAGAAAATTGGATTGAACCCTGTAAACTAAGAGTGTCTTTGAGTACAGACATGTCTGTGCTTCTGATAACTTCCCCACAACACATCAAGTGCTCAATTCCTTACTTTTGTTTAATGTACACATTTAGAACCTCTTAATTTTTTAGGTTCCCAGGCAAGAGAATGCTTTAAGGACATTCTTAATTGAAACAGCAGTCTTTACTCTGTAAGAAATTCTATTTACTAATTCAAATTAAATAAAGAATTTAAATTTATATTATCTAACATTTTTAGTTTGGGTCCAAGTCTCTTTCTTCTTTTAGCTTTTAAGTCGGCAACTTTTCACTTTTTCCCCAGCACTCAAAGTTTGACTAATTGCCTGCTAGGACATACACTGTTTTATTATTCTCTGCCTTAACTGAACTTACAGAAGTGGTCAACTCATTCTAAAATGATTTCTATTTCCCCACTTTATAGGGAAATTCTAATCCATGGCTCATCTCAGTTTTACCAATTTATTGTTTGTCACCAAACAACATTTTCATTATAAATAATTATAATTTTTGCCCATCAGTTTCTGCTGTTTGAGAAAAAGGCCCTCTGAATCAAAAAATAATTCTGGATGTTGAAGAGGAAGACTCCTTTATCATTCAACCTCAATGATTATTGTTAAATAACTCCATTAAATAACATTTCCAATAATTATTTGGCAGGTTTCTTTTATGCAATATTAGGTAATTCTACAGCCTATATTACTTAATCCCTCAGTGTACTAAGGCCATCAGGACTATTAAATCAGTATTGGTCGACATCTGAAGGGTGAACATAATATTCTTCTGTAGATCAAACTATTAATAAAAATAACCCAGGATATCCAATATTATTTGTTAAATAACCTAAGCAATAATATCTTAGTCCATTTGGTATTACTATAATAAAATATCTGAATCTGAGAAATTTGTAAAGAACTGAAATTTACTTCTAATGATTCTAGAGGCTGGGAAGTTCAAGATCAAGGTACAGATATCTGCTGAGAGCCTTTCTTCTGCATTTTCACATGGCAGAAGGCAGATGGCAGAAGGGGCAACCTCATTCCTGCAAATGTTTTTAGAGTGGCATTAATTTATTCATGAGGACAAAGCCCTCATGACTTAAGTCTCTTCCATTAAGTCCCAACCCCCAATGCTATTGCATTGGCAATTTACTTTCAAACACATGAATTTTGGGGAACATATTCAGACCACAGCAAATACCAAACTCTTCTTTTATGAGCCAAGGATCAGCAAAAGCTGACATTATCCAGAACTCATTAAAGGTGACCTCGATGACAATAAAAATCTCTCTACAAAAGGACAACAAAAAGAAAATACTTCTACCCTGAAGATCCTTGTTGACTAAACATATTAAAATGGTGGCTGAATATATGAAATTTCAGATCACTAAAATAGAATGCTATTTATGATAATAAGAATTAGAGGTAACAAGGTTGAAAAATTAGTATTGTTAAGATTATGAAGTAAATCGTATGCTGGATATAGAACTTAAATTTTATTCAGTAAGTAGGAGATATGAAATTCAAGCAATTGCAGACATGATGAAAATTGTGTTTTATACAAACCTCTGCCCAATTGGTCAAAATGGATGACAGTGGTGAACGGAAGCAGAAATACCAGTGTGGAGGTCATTTTACTAGTCCTGATTAGACATTATGTGATTTTTGAATTCAGGAAGTAGAAGCACTTTAGAGAGGATGTATTAATGAAATATTTAGAAAATAAAATTGTTAGCATTCAACCAGCAATTCCACTCCTACTTGTATTCTTTTGGTGTTTATATCACCAAAAGATATGCATTAAATGAAAGTAGTAAGATTACCAGAAAAAGTAAAAAACTGGAAACAATTCAAATGTTCATGCCAGTACAGTAGATAAGTTGTAGTGCTTTTACATGATGGATTGCTGTCTAGAAATTAAAATGTTTAAAAATCACTAAAATGCATCAACAGAGGTGACTCTTACAAACATAATACAGAGCAAAAGAAGCAGAACATTCCACAGTGCATTTCTGCCTGATTCATTTATGTTAGGTTCACCAACAGGCAATTTAATCTATGGTGTAAGAAGTCAAGTTAGTTGTTACCTTTGATGGAAATGGCAACAGGAAGGGGCCATGAGGCTGCTTCTGGGCTACTAGTCCTGTGCTGTCTCCTGATAGGGGTTCTGGTTACATCAAGTGTTCGCTTTGCAAAAATTCATTTAGATGCACAATTAGGTTTAGTGTATTTTTCTCTATATATATTTTACTTCAATAAATATTACATTAAAAAATCTACGTAGCTAAAGAATTAATTGGCTAGAGGAGAGAATGAGTCATTGGAGCTAATAATATAACCTTTTTATCATTCATTAAATGTTTATCGAGCAATTGTTATGTAAAGTACACATGATTGACACATTCATAAACACTGTAAAAGTTTCACTTATACTTCAGGACATTGAAAATTGCTGCACAGAGGAGATAGCATTCGAGTTAAAGATGAGGGAATTTAGTAGAATTTTTTCAGAAACAGTTACAAATCATGGCATTCCAGGCAAAAAGAAGATGATACCATAACACTGATTAGTCAGGGTCATAGTTTAGATAGGATCATTGTTATGATCAAGTTTAGATCATAAACAAGTTTGAATGACAAGTCTAAACTTTACAAAATAGAAATTAGAAGGATTTGAAATGTTATCGAATGCAGGAGTATCATGAAACAAGCTATAGAAGGTAAATTGTGTGTGAAGTGTTTTGGAAGGACAAGACTACAGTCAAGAGGACTTAGGATAGCATTTTAGTGAACAAGGTGAGGAAAGTTGACTGTTTATGCTGTCATTATGCCAGCAGAAATGGAAAGAGCAATGGGAATGAGCCTCATGGAAGAGCGAGGGTCCATGGAGCTTTAGTGGTGATTGCATGTGGTGTCAAAGAAGATACCAAGACCCCTGTTAATACTACAGATCTTGTTAACACACAGATTCTCAGTGCAGTCAAGTCACACTGTACTTCTTTTAAAAGGATTCTCATATTCAACTTCAGAAATACTTAATCAGAATCTCTGAGGGTGAGGTTCAAGTATCTTTATTTAAATATGTCTTTACTGTGTTTTACTGAAAAAATTAGGATCCAGGCTTTATAAGATATACCAAAGAGATGAAATTAGTAATTGTCTTGTGGAAGCTGGAAGCGAAGTCTAAACTCTACCAGATTCCCGTGGCACGTATTAATATAACACTAGGAAGTGCTGAAACTGTGTAGAATGGATGAATGCTTTTAATTCGATAATATCAGTTCAGGGGAAAAAATTGTTAGAACTCTCAGAGATTCAAACTGTCCATACAAACTGGTCTTTTAAGAAAATGTGACAATTTCAGTTATTTGTGTCTTATCTACTAATCAGGCAGCCTCTTCTTCCTCCTGTGTTCTGCCAAAGATGAAGTGGGTCACATGTCCTTTTTTCTTCCCAGGGGCCTTTAATTCACCAGATTTTCTGGATTACTCAGCTTTCTGATGGGATGGATAAAAGTTAGAACATTGTAGATATTTAATGTTTTTCTCATGGTTAGGATGAGAAAAATGCACCCCTCAAGCTTTCTATAACATAGGAAATTCATATAACATTTGGAAAAGCATTCATTGCTACACTTTATCTTTTATAGTCACTAGAAGACCGGTAACAATTTGTCAACATGCAACTTAATTACATTCATTCACTATCAAATCAGTGATTTAAAAGTATTTTGATCTATAATATGATCTTTGGAAAAAAAGATGACCTTTTATCTATTCAAAGAAGGCAATGAGAATATATTTATAGATATATATATATATATATAACATATATATATAAATTTAAGTCATGGTATATCTGTGATGGGTCTTTAAGTTTGCAAACGTAAAAAAAAATAATTCAATTTTCTAAAATGTTACCACAATATAACTGATAAAACTATTAATATTAATGAGCATAAAGTTAGAGTTAAATGAGATAAAGATTCAAACATTCATAAAAGGAAGGGTATCTAAGGCATAGAAGCTAATTGTAGTGAGAAAGGAAGAGCAAAGTGATTCAAATTTCTATTCAGTTACCTCAGAGATTTGTACCACCGTGCTGAGTATTAGACTTCAAGAACACTTTAGCATAAATAGGTATGTGAAATAATTAAACACATTGGAGTATTTCAATCAAAATATATGAGCTTTCATATGTGCAAAAACAAATGTAAATGAATTTTTTCTGTTAATAAAATACCTGCTTTGTTTAATTTCTCATCATCTTCTGTGTAGGTCTCTATCTCTGAACTGTCTATGACAACAGAAATTGGTGAGGTGAGGGCTTATACCAAAATTGTTGAGTCTTGTTTGAGAAGAAGTTGAAAATAACTTCTTGGTTTTAGTTCAAGTGATTGCCTAAAAGCTGGCGTGACTCACTGATGGGACATGGAGGCGCAATGACATTTTTTGAGGTTGATGTCAGGTATGATTATTTCTAATAAGTTTAAGTTTGTGTTACGTCAAGTGTGAGTGATCTCTCAAGACTTTCTCAGTCATTCCATTCTAAGTAACATACTGACTATTTATGTTCTCTTGAATTTCCCGCATTGTGACTGACGAAGAACTGCAAAATAAACGGAGGGAAGGGAGTCCCTGAAAATAACATGCGAAGAAAGCAGAGTTCCATCAGGCTTTATGTACTGTTTAAAAAAATTAATTGAGTATCTTTCACCATCCACATCTAATGGGTGATGTGATGGGTTTCTACATAAACAAACCCAAACCCCACTCCTTATGAGCAGGACAACAAAACTTAAACTTAACCAATCAAAAACTGCCAACTAATTTCTAACTAGAGACTTTCTGTCTCAGGCAAATACAGGGTCGTTTTATTTTTGTTTTCTTTTTGTCTTTTTTTCACAAATAATTTAGAAACACATTCCCTTTGAGTCTCTGCATGAATCCTTGAACCTTTTGAGGCCTTGTATTACCTGATTCATGAATCACCGTCTGCTCAGATAAACTCTTCAAAAGTTTAATGTGCCTAAGTTTTTTTTTTCTTAATGCCTAGTAACTTAAATCAGCACTGTGCAGAAGATCACACTTATTAAAAAATTGTCCCTTGAAGTTTTTCTGAGAATCAGAAGATTAAAGGACGCCCATAGCCATTAATACCTTCTTTTATGAATGAAGTATATGTAGGTAAGTGAAAAACAATCGTGCAAAAACTTCTGCAGTTGGAATTTTCTGCTGTTCTTTGAATTTTAAAAAATTTCTCTACAATCGGTGACTAGTATTCACTTAAGTATTTTTTCAGTGTGATTTTAACACAATAATCAAGTAAATGAGGCAAAAGCTATGTTGATTGGTTTAATGTAACCATATCAGATTGTATAAAAAAAATCAAAACATTATACCACATATGCATGAATGTATTCATGATCTATGTGTATTTGACTTAATAAAAAAAGTCATATTTTCTTTATGACTATTAAAAAACTTAAAATTTAATAAAATTAAAAGCTCTTTCTCATGTATCAGATTTAAAAATCTGAAATACGTGTTTTAGCTGCAGATACAAAATGATGACATAAAATCAAAGGAAACAATATTTGATGCTTCTTGAAGGAAAAAGAAAACAACAGAGAGTTGTTTCTTCTCTGTGTGTTTAGAATAAAGATTATTTGGAGGAAAAAAATGGATAAAAATGAAATTAATTTCTACACTAACATAAGAAAAAAAAATTCCTTTCCCAAAATAAGTCCAGCTATTTCGTGGTTCACTTTACTTTATTTCAAAATTCGCATTGAAAGTCTTCTTTTAAAAAGTTAATACTCATCAGATTTCTAGACGAAAAATGTACTGAGAATTGTAATAATGATGAATGGGATTCATTTTGACCCAAATTCAAATGTTACTGAGATTAACCAAAAACTGATTAACTTAATGGGAAAGATTAAAAATACCATCTTCACTGAAATCACTAAAATACAATAACTCATAGAAATACATTTTTCTCAAAAACACAAAATTACACAATCTATTACCGATATGTTTCTTTGTGTTTGGTCCATCTATCATTTACTGAAAGCTGCAATCCAAGACTGGCCACTGATTGTCAGTTTTATTCATGGAATACGAAGCACGTAATTTAGAATTATAAAAGTATAACGTGGGAAGCAGTTTTGAGGCTCAAATTCATATCCATGTTTCATTTGTAGAAAAACTGAAAACAGTGTGATATTCCTTTCAGAGGGCAGTGGATGGGAATAAGGAAATGTTTTTCCTCATGAAAAGCTGGTATATTTCCTTCTCCTCAGTAGAGAGAGTCAACACGCTTTCTTCTTGTAAATCAGGGAAAAGCAAGTTAGTTTTTTTCTTTAGTTTAACATTTTAAGAATATATTTTACATACCTTTATATATAAAGGTACGCATATATATTATCTTTATATGTGTATATATATTTTTATATGTGTGTATACAGATAATTATAAAATGGTTTTAAACAAGGTTTAGTTGTGTATTTTTTAAGTGATTCTGTTAGGTGTTTTAAATACAAAATTAAATAACTCTCCCATGCCATGGTACTCATAATCCATTAGAAGATGCAAATAATTGGATTAGAAATGTACTCATTAATCATCCTTATTTATCTTATTAACTGAAAAATTATCATACTAGTGCCAAAAAGTAAGAAATGATTAACCATGTTTAGGCAGGTCAGAAATGATGTCAAAGAGAAAAATCATGTGATCTGAATTTTGAGAATCACAAACTAATTTAGAAATATAACTTATTTAAAGAAAGTAGTAAGGAAACAGAATGCTGATGATATCCTCTCCTCTACCGTGTGTTCTTTGTATTTTGCTTTGTCACGTGTCTTGCATTCTATGATTTCATTTGCTAACATTTCTTAAAATACATTTGAGTAAATTTGCATACACATATTAATACAAATATGCATATATGCATACAAAATTAATATTAGTCAGAAACATACATTAATAGCATATTTAGGTATTTTCATTTTTAGAGACGTTCATTTTTACTCATTAAAGAGCTCAAAAATATATCATCTATGAAAAAAACTGTGTCTTTACTGAAATGATTTAATGATGGATAACTTAAGTCATTTTACTCCTTTGAATATAATTTCCATAAAAGTTAGCATAGTACAAATATTAAAGGTTTCATCCATCATCAACCACATTCATAAAAGTTTTGTGTAAAATAAACTGATACAGAGTTAAAGAAGTGGGAAGAGCTACGGGGAAAATACTTTAATAAAAAAAGTATAAATTGAAAATGCTCATAAAAAAAGTTATTTAAAATCACAATACCATCATTGCCTTGGGAATGGTGCTCATCAATTATTTTCCCTAAATAGCAGATTGACAGCACTGGCATTATTTTCATAAGGGTAACTTAAAAGAAATTCTAACTTACAGAGAACCACTTTAGAAAGAACATTTAATTTATTTGTAACTCTGAAAGATTTACAGAATTTTGATATTTCAGAAGTTTTATTTCTAAAATTCACTTATACAGAGTGTTCCACATGTCACCCCTAAGGTTACCATACATAAGGAAAATGGGAAATTGTAGCTAAATGTACCTTTGTTTACAAAATATTTATTGCAAAAGTTTACAAATATTTACAAGATACTCCCTACATGTTTGCCACCTCTTTGTAAAACTTTGTAATGAAGACTTTATAAATAAAGGTACATTTAGCTGCAATTTCCCATTTTCCCTATGTATGGTAAACTTAGGAACACCCTGTATTGCTTTCTTTACTCTTCTTTTTAGAGACAGAGTCTCACTTTGTCACCCTCGGTAGAGAGCCATGGCATCACAGCTCACAGCAACCTCCAACTCTTGGGCGTAGGTGGTTCTCGGCCTTAGCCTCCAGAGTAGCTGGGACTACAGGCACCTGTGACAATGCCCAGCTATTTATTTTGTTGCAGTTTGGCCAGGGCCAGGTTTGAACCTGCCACCCTCGGTATGTGGAGACAGCAGCCCTGCTCACTGCGTCACAGGCGCTACCCCTTCTTTCCACTTTATATGTTAAAAAAAATAAAACGGAGTTTATATCAAATTTCCACTTATTTTATGTTCAGTGAACCATTCTTTCTTTTCGTTAAAAGGCCTATGAATTCTATTATATTTAAAACTAAATGTGTTTCAAAACATGGAAGAGATTTTATCTGCATTTTTCCAAAGTGCTGTTATTACAACAATGTGGTTTTTCAGTGACATTCCCAAACATTCTCTTCAAAATTAAGATGTATTTCATGCAAGATTATGATTCTTAGTAAAATATCCATATTTTCCCACTTATATATGTTCAGATCAACTATGAAACATTTACTCTTTTCTTAAAACATTTTTAAAAAATCATACAAAAATATTCCAAATCTGTCGAATATTCAAAGCATTTGAACTTTGCTTATCTTATGTGACATGAGAGTCTTGTTTCTCAAGGAGGCTGTGGTGAAATATGATCAGGTAAATTTGACAGTTAGCCATGGTAGCACATAAGAACAATTAACCTTGATAGGAAATGCTAGAACAAAATAGGTAGCCAAGTCCTCAAGGGGATTTGGGATCTTGAATTACTGAAACTTTGTGCCAATTTTTTTTTCTTTCAGGAATGTTATAGTACCAAATCAAAATTTTTTTTATATCATCATAAAAATGAACATTATTTGCTAATTCATGGCATTGAATGACAAGTGCAAAGACATCTTTTTTTTTAATTTGAAGCGTTTTATTTATTTTTTTTTATTAAATCATAACTGTGTATATCAATGTATTTATAGGGTACAATGTGCTGATTTGATAAACAATGTGGAATGCTTACCTCAAACTGATTAACATACCCACCTCACCTCGCTTACTTATTTGTTGTGGTAAGACATTTATACTCTATTCTTAATAGCTAACAGTGATTTTGCTTTCTATAATAGGTCTTCAAATACTAAATGAACATTAGAATAGTAATTTCAAAACCTATTGCCATAAAACAGCCATTTCTTATTTTGCACATTTTGGGGAGTTGATGTGGTTATTCTTGTGGTTTGACCATTTTGTGGGGTTGAATTTTTATGAGGGCTGAATTTTTATGAGGGCCTCATGCCACATGTCTGAACTCTTAGCTGGTAAGGCAAGGTGGCTAATGTCTTTCCTCCCTGTGTTTTCTCATCCTTCACCATTGTATCCCAGTCTCTTCACACGGTGATGGAAAAAGGAAATAAAAGAGAGCCAGTCCCAATGTGCAAGCACTTTTTAGTCTTCAACTTTTGTGACATTTGCTAATTACCACTGAACAATACAAATCAGGGCCTTTTTTACAAGAAGAGGAATTTTTGCCTTTATGCTTCCTGCTGGGAATAGCCAAGAAGACTCTGAAAAGTAGACTCAGAGGTAGATACTAGTAACCATCTTTTTTTCTCTGAACTGACCAAATTTTGTTATTCTTAAAATTATTGACCAGTACCAATAAAGATAAATTTCAAAGACTACATGCCTTATATGCACATGTTGTTTAAAAAATAGATTTTGAAATCAAATTAATGTCTCTTACACACTACCTGTGAGACCTTGAGCAAATTATTTCACATATCTAACTTTTCCCTTTCTGGATGAAATTAGCCCTAAACAGTGTGATTATATTGAATAAACAGGAAGAAGGTAGAAAACCTTTGCATAAGAAATGAGACTTTGTTAGTAGCTGATAAATTATAGAGAAATCTCTAGAAGAAAGAATAGAACCTTCAATTTTCTTGTTGTTGTTGTTTATTAAAGGTAGAGATGGCACTAAAATTGAGGAGATTTCTTTTGTGCCATATTAATTAAAAATAAATCTTTGTATAGTTGCATTTTCAAAACAGAAAAGAAGGTGATGTCACCCTGTAAATTGCACAATGGTCCTTCTCTTGAGTGAACTGAGAAACCCTATGAAAATAAACTGTAAATGGAAGCATCTATTTCTCTCTGCAGCAATCTCTTACCTGACACCAGCGCAAGAGAGTGAGATTTTGTTAGAACAGCTGTGAATCTGAAGGTGAAATCCTAGAAGCACTGTTTCTATATAGGATACTCATGGTGATACATGTTCTTCATGGTTGAGAGATTAGAATGCATCAAATCACCCCATGAGAAGAGAGCTTAGGGTACTAGCAGAGGATAGTCAATACTAAGTGGTACAGCAGTTGTCAACATAACCACAACAAAAAGATCTGGATAGCTCAACTGTTGACCAATACCCACAAGTTACTATTACAGATTCCAAGAAGAGGTTGACAGAGAACTCTGTATGGAAAGGGATTAAAAATAGGAATTTTTCCTTGCAAGTGGGACACGGGGAGTCTGTGGCACATTTGGGGTTTCATGTCACTGTGACTTTCCTGAATGATTTATTGAATATTTTAATAACAGTCCTATGCTATCATAAATGTATTTGCAGGCTGGGATTCAGGATGACGACAGATTATAGATTGGTCAAATGGTGACACTATCCAGGTTTCTGGATAAGGAATTGATCTCAGATAGGCACCCTTTTAAAGTAATTGAGTTTCGTTTGTTTGATCCTTTTTGGTTTGTTTGTTGTTGTTCTTCTTAATATTATATTTTTTATAAAAGGAATTCATAGCTAGTGACTGAAGTTCCCCCAAGACATGAATCCCTTTTTTATAAAATAGTTCAGCTACGTTAATGGATGAGTTACAGTCTATATTACAGGATAAAATTCATTTTGACAGTGCCTCCCAAATTGTTCAATTATGTGACTTCCTACCCAAGGAAAATATATTAATCTGCAAAATTGAAATCTATTTCCAAAGTGGCCTAGCATAATTTGGGAGTAAGCTGGCATTAGAATAGTTTGTTTAAATATATTGCATTTATACATTTCATTGTCTTGTTCATAAATCTGATTTATGAGAAATATCATCTAGAAAACACTAATAACCTTCCTATTTTATGGACATAAAATTAAAATTGTAAAGAAATAAAGTAATTTATCCCAATTCATCTTGCAAAATGATGGTGAAATTGAATAATAAATGTAGATGTCCTAATTCTTGTTTAACTCCCATCATTTCAGGCTTCCTTTTTGCTTGTATATTAAAATAAATGCCTCACAACTGCTAGCTCAGGAAAGCTATTTCAGAAAATTCTAATATTCTTAAAGAATATTAATATTGCTATCTTACTAGAAGGACTTAAATATGGAAAAGACTTAGCAGATGTGTATTAACATAGCCACTTAAAGGCTGAATTAAAAATGATGAAATTTATTATATGGGACATTTGGCTATATACTCCACACTATCAGTTTGAAATCTGATCTGTACTCAAACCCTTCTCATGAAAACTGATTTTATTATCGTGATACATTTGTTTCCATTAGAATAAATCTTTCTATAATTTGTTACATCTGAAGACCTATCAATATTATTTAGGAAAATAGAATATTTACAAGGATCAAAGCTGAATTTATAAACTGTGGACCAGGGAAAACTAATCTTCTAGCATGATCGTACTATATTGGTCCTGATTTCCTTCCTTTCTTTTTCTAAATTTAGTTCTTTATTTTTTCATTCTCCATAGAACATTGGTTTTAAACAGTGAATATAGTCTAATAAATACATTAAAACAAAACATTCACTTTATGAAAGATCAACTATAAATTGACAAGGTTGTAAATGGTGCATTATAACATATATTAGAATAATGAAACCAAATGATCACACCATCATCTTCACATTTATAGCATAAAAAAAGTCATTTACTTGCCAGGTTCTTTGACAAATGAGTCATGCATGTAAATGACGACACTGGTAAATCATAACACTTCTGAAATGTTAATTCTTTATCAGTTAAACCTAAAATAAGTCAACAACAGTGCCAAAATATAAAGAATAAATTCAAAACGTATTGAACAGAAGCAAGGTTTAATAATAGGAAGAAAAATGTATTCAGAAATAGTAGATTTAGATTCTTGCCTGTCTCCCTGGATCAATGATGTTGGACAAGTCATCTAGGTTATGGATCCTTCATGTTGTTTATTTACTTATTTATTACAAAGAATAATACTACATGGGTACAAATATTATATGTTTGTATATATTCAAAATATTATATGGGTACAAATGTTTTTGGTTACATGGATCACTTTTGTAGTGTTTGAGCCAGAGTTATAAATGTGTGCATCACCTGAATACTGTTCATTGTACGCATCAGATAGGCTCCTGCCTGCCCCGGTTTCCCCTTCCCTTCTCCCCCCACTTGAATTTCCTTGAATTTCCACTTACTATCCTTATGTATAGTTAGTACCAATTTAATAGTGAATTCATGTAGTGTTTCTGTTTCCATTCTTTAGATACTTCACTTAGAATAATGGTCCCCAGCTCCATCCAATTTGTTGTAAAAAACATTAAACCATCCTTCCTGGCTGAGTAGTACTTTATGAGGGTATACCATGTAGACCAAGGGTGCCAAAAAAATGTGGACACATTTTTAAGAAGGAAAAAACTTATTAAAATTGTAATTCTCAATATATACCAGTAGTATTTGTTATCTTGTATATTGTATCTTTTATTTCTTATAATTGCAGAACTCAAACATGACTTGAGTATTACAATTTTAGTACAGTTTTTCTTTTTGTAAAATATGTATACTTCTTTTGCACCCTGTTTATATACCACATTTTGTTAATTCTGTCATGAATTGATGTGCACTTGGGTTGATTCCACATTTTTGCAATTATGAATTTTGCAGCAATGTTTGAGTGCAGGGGTCTTTTTGATGAAATGACTTCTTTTTCTTCGGGTAAATATCTAAAGATGGCATTGATCAAAATAGTAGGTCTACTTTTAATTCTCTGAGATATCTTTGTACTCTTCCCTAGAGGTCATACTTCAATTATTCCCATCAAGAGCATATAAGCAATCTTTTCTATCTGCTCCCACATGCACAACTATTGTTTCTGGGCTATTTAATTAAATTCACTCTAATAGGGATAAGTAGATAGCCTATTGTTTTAATTTGCATTTTCTTAATGATTAGTGACATTAAGAATTTTTTTCATATATTTATTGGTTATTTATCTATCTTCTTTCAAAAGCTTCTGTGTATATCTTTTGCTCTCTGTGTATATCTTTTGCTCACTTTCTTTTTTTAAAAATAATTTTATTAAATCATAATTGTGTACATTGGTGCAATCATATGGAAGAATGTGCTTCATATACAATCAGAAATATTTTGATTGTACTGTTAGAGATAGCCTTCATAGCATTTTCTTGATCACTATATAAAGACATTGATACTCTACATTTAATAATTTTCACCAGTACCCTGCTAAGATGC
>CAUYON010060166.1:0-12395 GCA_963573935.1 Arctocebus calabarensis
TGTCTCCCTGTGTCCCCAAAGGGAAGTTTCTGGGCAGATCCCGCCTGGCAGAGATGCCTGAAGTCCTCTCTCCCCAGTCTCACTGTGCCCAGCCGCAAGGAAGCTGTTACTCGTCCGCCATCTTGCTCCGCCCTCTCGGGTCTGACCTTTATGCCTGTGTTTTTCACTCCCATCTCACCTGCTTCCTTAGCTGTGTGGTACTGCAGGGCCTTGAATGCCAACCTAAGTCATTTAGATTGGGACATGGGGCTTAGGTAGTTCTCATCCTTTCCATGCTTAAGCCTTCCTTTATCATAAAGTCGAAATGTGTTTGGACCAGTGTCTAATGCTAAAAATAGATTTTTACGTCTGTTGATTGAGATCTAAGCTACTATCAATTCTCAGCAGCACTTTCACACAGATTTGTATCTTATTTATCACAATGATTTCTACAAAGTTATTAAAAAAAAATCTCAGTATAGCAAGTGCAGTGGCTTGCAGCCTGTAATCCCGGCTACTTGGGAGGCTGATGCTGGAGGATTGCCTGAGGCTTGGAGTTCAGGACTAGCCTGGGCAACAAAGTGAGAACCCATCGCAAAGGAAAAAAAAAAAAAAAGAAAAGAAAGAAAACCAACAACAACTCAGTGTATGTTCTTGAAAGATGTATTTCTGATTCTGCCTGCTGACCGTGGTTGGTGCAGACAGGACTGGAGAAGCAGTTTGTGTTCGTTGGGCTTCACAGGAGACAGAGAACCACAGGATGTAGATATACACTGAGAGATTTATCATGAGGCTCACATTAGCAAGCTGGAGACCAGTATGGTTGAGGCTGGAGTTCTGGTCCTTAGGCCAGGAGGCCTTGGACTCAGGAAGAGCCAGTGTTTCAGGAAGTCTGAAGGCAGGAAAGCAAAAACAAAAACTCAGGTGAAAGGGGGCACTCGACCAGCACAAAACTCTCAGAACACCAAGGCTTGTACAAAAGGTCTTTATTGGCGGGGGAATCTGCAGAGCAGCATTAAGGTGGAGGGGAGATAGAGAGAGAAATGGAGGAATAGATGAGAGGAAAGAGAGAAAAGAAGAGTTGAGGAGAAGAGACATACACAGGGGAGGGGTGGGAGAGAGAAGAGAGAGAGAGAGAGCAAAAGACAAGAGCATCTGATCTAGTCTCGGTTAGGGGAGGAGTCGGGATGGTAGAACAGCCAATAAGGTGTTACTGCTCTGGTGCAAGAGCCATAGGGGGCAGGCCATAAGTTTGAGCTTTTCAGTGGATAGTCGGGATAGACAAAGTTGTGCAATTATCTAACATTCCTCCCTTCTTAATATTTTAAAAAGAGAAGGTTGGCCTTGGGATAGGGGACGACGAGTTCTCTCTTCTGTAGCTTCTTCCTGCTGAGAGGGGCACGTAGTTTTAATTGGCCAACTAGAGGGTGATTATGATTTTTAAACAAATAAGGGGTGAGAGGAGGTGTTAGAAGATGAGTTTTGGAGAGCAGCCATATGTGCTGCACGGTCTTCCTTGTATGTTGGAGAGGTAAGGGAAGAAGGTCTAGTGTTTGAAGGCAGTCATGAGTGGATGACAAGTCAGAGGGAGTAGGTAAGAGGGATACAGGATTTAGTGTGGGATATGTGTTAAAAGATAATGATGGGTTAGATAAGAGAGGTTTGAAGTATGGTGGTAGGGTTTGAAGATTTTTGTATGTTATTATAACATATATATATTCATAACTCATACAAAACTAATCACTATTTCATATTTGACAATGTTTCTTATATATTTTTAGTAAGTCAAATAAGTTTAATTTGTTTTCCTATGATTTTCAGTGGTTTTAATATTTTAAGAAGACCAAATTTAGAGTTGTGCCTTTTTGGGTTTTTTTTTCTGTTGGCTGGGCTAAGTTCAAACCCGCCAGCCTCAGTGCATGTGGCCAGCACTGCATCTACTGCACTATAGGTGTCAAGCCCTAAATTTAATCTACAAACATTTCAAACTTTCTTTACCTTTTGCCTTGTCTTTCACTTTCTTATACAACCATTCTGTTTCAGGACAAAATTTGTCACACAAGATTCTTTCTTTACACAACGCCATTCTCCTTTCTGTCTAATTTCTCTTACTTTCAAAAACTCACTTCCCACAAAACAGGATCCCAGTTTACTATGAAGTCACCCATTCACTTAGCCAAACTGATAATTAGAAGGTTTAAAAGGCAAGAATCTTATTCTTTGACAAAGACTCAGTTTCTTCAACAATTTAAACAACCAAATTATTACATTTTACAAATGAGAAACATTTTACGAGATATAACGTTGATACAGGATTTTTCCACTCAGGGCTGGATAGGGAACCCCCCTTTTTTCAGGCTCAGGTGAGCTCAGACATCAGATTCTCATCTCCAGCCACAAACCCTCTGAGCCCTAGCAAGGCATGAACAAAGCAGTCCTAAACATTTTGGATGGATCCACCTTGACTAAGGAGCACACATTCTAATCCCTTCCCCAGACAAAAACCACTGCAAAGACCTAATAGCCTTGTCCAAGGTGAGGGGCTGCATTCATTCATTTGCTAGAATACCCATTTAGTTTGTAAAGGTATTTTTCTGTCTACCAAGTCCTGTCCAAAATATCTCTCATGGCCAATTATTCACCCCTAGACAAAGGACTTATGTAGGAAACCTCTGACCTGGGCCTCCTCCCCGCTTTGGGAGGCTGTTTACCTTGGAGACCTGTTGCTTATATGAATATAACCTTTTCTAGCATGAGATTCACACTCTCTCCCCCCAGATTTTCAAGTGCCATCCCAGGTTCATCAGAGTGCCTGAACAGCAACACTATCCAAGGCACGGCCCCTCTGCCAGTAGCTCCGGCACTCTCGATTCCCTCTGCATGTCCTTCAGTCTAACAAAATGCCATTTTATCACTAATCTGTGGCCTGTGGGCCCAATTCTCAAATTCCTGAGACTAAAGATTCACTGAAGAAATTCTAGTAACAAAACTACAACAATATCTTTCCATTTTCTCCCAAATCCTACATGGCCACCTGGCCACCACCAAAGGCAGAAAGCGGAAAACCTAGAACTTCCAGTTTTCTCAGAATAGCCAGGGGGCAAAGTTAGAGCAGGGAAGAAGGGCACACTCACACATTCATTTCACCCCATGAACGGCGGGGGCAAACCCCACCTATTGTTACCCATCTCAGTCATTTTCCAAGCACTCACATGCATACATTTCTAACCTATTTCTTAACCTGGGCAGCCTCGATTTCCCACGCGAGCTGCCACGTAGCCATAGGAGGCAAACCAACACTTCCCTAGGCCCTGTGAAGGGAGGTCCAATTCTACTTCCAGAGTTTTCTCAGTCACACCACATCCACACACTCTCACACATCTCTCAACAGACCTGCCGGCAATTTAATGCCCAAGGAGTTGATCAGGCTCCTTCTTCCACTACAACTGTAGTGGGTCCCCAAGATCAATCATACCTTGCCTTAGATGTCTCCCTGTGTAGGTACCTGTTCCTCCATGCCAGTTCCTCCTGGTGTTTGACTCCTTGAAGACCCGCTGACGGGGTCCTTTCTCAGCCCAGCTGAGGTATCCACACAGGGAGGACAAACTGCCTCCCCAGCACGCTCAGTGGTTCACATTGCCCAGGCCGATCAGGGGCCCCCACCTGGGTGTCCAGAGGATTGGCTGCAACAGCCAGGTGCATGTTCTCTCCAAGGGTGAGCTCGTTCCTGGTCAGGGAACCAAAAATGTTGCAGGAAGACAAGGCCCAACAGAAAGAAAGAGCACCCAAACACCACGTTTATAGAGCACCCAAACATCACGTTTATAAGAGGAATGGCTTTATTCACCAGCTGGGAGCTTACGGCATAGAAGAATTCCAAATGGCCACGCTCCCCGTTTAGCTTGATCTGTCCCTTTTTATCGACAGTCAAGAAGTTCCACCCCACAGGTACCCTTCTCATTGGTCAGTTTGAATCAAGCGGGAGATGCTAGTCCAGCCCCCACAGAATTACAGGATTTCACAGAATTTGGAAATTTCCAAGTTCCAGGAAGTTAAGTTTACAAATTCCTAGGGGCTGAGTCACCATGGAGAGGACCCTGCAAGTGTATCCTTGTGCTCTCCTTGAGAAGACCTGTTCTCCCAGACCTCACTCTTCTCAGGTATCCTTTCTCATCATGACTGCTTTAACCAAGGAGAAGGACAGGTCTGGATGCAGAAGAAGCTTATTGCAACACAGATGGAGTCAGGATGTATAAATTTGGTCAATTACTCACTGGGGATTTGAAGAGATATATGTGAAACATGACATGGAATCTCTTGAATTATGTTCCAGAGAAATTCTCCTCTAGGGAGATCAGACCAGCTTCCTGGGCTGAGCGGTTATTGGGGCTCTGATAAGTCATACAAATGAGCTGTGCTTAGCCTTAGGGCCGTGTTTACACCCAGGAGAATGAAGATGTGCTATGTTGTAGCATAACAGCGGACCTCGTTTCAGATTGGGGGGGTGGTTTATTTTCCCTTCAGTGTAGCCATCTATAAGAGGAAGATGAGAAGTGACAACTATGGTGTGGGATAATAAAACAACAAATTGGTCTTTGTCTCCATAAAGCTCCTAAAATGCTTGGAAATTCCTGGGTAATAAAGATCATAGGAATATCTTTTGTTATTTATAATAAACATCTTTCAATTGGACCTGAATGTATGCTAATGAGGTTATTGATACTGCATCCTGAAGCTATTATCTAAGTGGTAAACCTAGTTAGCTTCGGGAATTGGGGCTGGTCACCAGAAAGATCAATCCTTGATTATGTATAAACTTGAAACTTTCACAGAAACCTCTAAAAGACAAGGTTTAGGGAAATTCCTAGTAGGTGAATGCATTGAAGTTCTGGGAAACCTGGACAGTGAAGGTCTATGTTCCTAACTTCATATCTTGCCCTATCTCTTCTATTTGGTTGTTCCTTAGTTGTCCTTTATAATAAAGGAATACTAGTAAGTAAAGCATTTACCTGAAATCTGTGAGTAATTACAGCAAATTTATCAACACTGAAGGTAGCAGTGAAAACCCTGAAATTTGTGGTTGGCTGAGCAGAAATATAAGTAGCTTGGCCACCTTATTTGCAACTGATATCTGAAGGGGAGTCAATCTTGTGTGACTGAGAACTTAATCTGTGGGGTCTGCACTAACTCCAGGAATTGGCATCAGAGAATCAGAGAATTGGTTGGGGTGAGGAAAACTCCCACACATTAGATATTAGAACTTTTCACTCGGCCAGATGAGAAATATACACAATGGTGATACAATATCTGTGGTCAAGAAAGTGACATTTTTGACTAACACATGAGTTAATTGGGAGCTCCAAATAGAACTGAAGTTGCCCAAGGAAGGTGCTGAGATATTAAAACACAGATATTACAAAGAAGAAAATTATTGCTATTTGACATCTATGTAAGAAAAATCTGAGAATTCCCGGACAGAGTCCGCAGTGACTTCTGGGGTGAGTTTTCCATGATTTTGCTGATTATTCATTTT
The DNA here is from genome assembly GCA_963573935.1 of Arctocebus calabarensis. NCBI lineage: Eukaryota > Metazoa > Chordata > Mammalia > Primates > Lorisidae > Arctocebus > Arctocebus calabarensis. The sequence goes on from CAUYON010060166.1 coordinate 5,513, forward strand.
TTCATTCATTCTACAAAAATATATTGATTTAATGTTATGTGCTAAGCATTTGAAACATAGCTGTGAAAAAATCCTATCATTCAGATAGCTTATTATTTAGAAAAAGAGAAGAGAGACATTGAACCAGTAATTAAATAAATGAAGAGCTGATGAGAGCTAAAGACTGCTGTTTTTTTTTTTTTTTTATTTGCTATGCTGGAAGCTATTATGAATATATAAGAGGGAAAATAAAAGAAACTTTTGCTCCAGAGTCACTTAACTATCTTCTACTTTGTAATATTCAGTTTTTCACGAAAGCTTAGCATTCCTTCATTAATACAACTCATATATGGAGATTGAAGAAGAGGCGAGAGGTAGGGGAGCTGAAAATTCTCAGAAGAGACAACTTGACGCAGTGAGGTCAAGATCATGATCAACCATTCCCAGAGGGGCATATTGGGGTGGTGAAGTCCCTGCTCAGGATATCCCACTTTTACTGTCACTCTACTTCCTTGGTTAAATGAGATGATGAAGAGTGATGACACATGATCTATGTTAAGACACAGAGTATATTATTTGGATAGAGTATTAATTTTGATTTTCTGAAAAGAATACAAAGCTTTGTTTTAGGAGTTGGCTGTTTAGGATTCATTTCCATGTTTCATACATTCCTAAATTTTATCCAAGCACTGTTGGTTTTCATCTACCTTTCTTTCAGAATTTTTCTAAATGTTTTCCTATTAGCAAATATTTACTCCAGTACTGTTCTTCAAATTTGACTGAAATAACAACAAAGATACATAATCACAGCATACGGCAGTCCCTGAGTCACAAACATGGGACTGACTTATGACTTTCATTTAAGAACAGAGGCTATTATAGGTAATAGTAAATGTACCTATTCCCGCTTATACGTAAATTCAACTTAAGAACAAACCTACAGAACATATCTCATTCAAAACCTGGGAGCTGCCTGTACTGCAGAGGGTTGGCATAGCCTACTGGCTAGAAAAATATCTGATTATTATAGTATTTCAACTATCTATCCTCTATCTCCCTTGGGACAGAGGGCCCCAGATCAGAAAAGAGAGGCCCTCATTGAGTATACAGGCAGATTTAAACTCATAAACTTACAAAAAATCTTGTACATCTATGGAGACACATCCTAAGAGTTGGAACCTCCATTTTGACTGACAATTTTGTTAAAATTAGAGGGGCAAGATTGTAACTGCTCAGGCAAATTCTTGGTTTGACACAAAATACAAGCAAGCCAGGCCCTTCTGTCTAAGCCTACTGAAGACTCTATGTGCCATGTCTTCACTTAATAAATTTCGTCTTTCTTTTCCTTGAATTTGGTGTTCTTTTTATTTTCTTTTTTACTTTTAAATTTCTTTCTTTTTTTTTGAGACTGACCCTCACTCTGTTGCCCTGGGTACAGTGCTGTGATGTCATCATAGCTCACCACAACCTCAAACTCCTGGGTTCAAGTGATTCTCTTGCTTCAGTCTCCTGAGTAGCTGGGACTACAGGCATGCATCACTATACCCAACTAGTCATTTTTGTTTTTAGTAGAAACAAGATCTCAGTCTTGCTCAGGCTGGTCTCCAACTCCTGAGCTTAAGCCGTCACCTGCTTTGGTCTCCCAGAGTGGTAGGATTTCAGATGTGAGCCAACTCACCCAGCCTTGAAAGCAGTTTTCAAGCTGTTGAATTCTGCACCTGTAGCAATTTCTGGCTGCTTTCAAGAAAGGCCCCAGGAATTGCAAATGATAGAGTTACAGGCCTTGCACAAAAGTTTAACAACGTGACTCCATGTAGTTTTTGCATTAAGCACAGCAGAAATTAAGGGAAATGAAGATAAATTGAACAGCAAATATTAGAATTCTGTTGCACTCAGCGTGGATGGAGGCAGCGGTTGCACAGTCATTGCTCAGTGTTTCCGTGGCCCAGATAAGCCTCCTTTTAGTTATTTCCTGCAGCTTTCAAGAATATTGTGCATCAAGAGTAATGAGGTTCTATTTTTTTCTAAATTGTGTTTATCCATATTAAATTGAATAATGAAATTCTTTGCAAATAATTCAGACAGCAGTGCTGTCAATCAGTGGAGCTTTCTCAGGAAGAACTAATTGTCCTGTGTGGTGGAGTAGCTGGCTGTGCGTGGGAAGCTGAACACTTACAGCTGTCTTGCCAATTTTCTAGTGTCTACCTAGATGTGTTGTTTCCAACCTTACTGAAGGTTTATACTCTTACTTGACACTGTGTATTTGTATCTGTTGGTTGAGAAAATACATAATGAACAAATTTACTATCATGTGTCAGCTAATAAATGCAGAAATAAAAGGAATGTTAGAAAATTACTATCTTGTAACCCCCAGTACAGTAACATCAATAGACGTTAAAACTAATGAGCAAAAGTTGTTGGGAACAGAAACTCACATGGTCTTGAAGTATCATCCAATAAGAGTATTTATTATTTACAAAGGGAATAATGAAACCTTGAAATGGAGACATCTGCCTGTGACCAAATTAACAAATGATCAAACTTAGCATGCTGAATAATGGGATGACTGGTATTAGGTGCCCCTAAGTCAACGCAGTAAAAAGTACACACTATCACCTGTGAAATATTCTCACAAAAATGGTTTAGCTGTGGCTTGGTGCCTGTAGCTCAATGGTTAGGTTGCTGGTCACATACCCCGGGGCTTGAGGGTTTGAACCTGGTCTTGGTTTGCTACACAACAATGACAATTGCAATAACAAAAAATAGCCGGGCATTGTGGTGGGTGCCTATAGTCCCAGCTACCTGGTAGGCTGAGGCAAGAGAATTGCTTAAGGCAATTGCCAAGAGTCTGAGGTTGCTGTGAACTGTGATGCCACAGCACTCTACTGAGGGCGACATAGTCAGACTCTGTCTCAGAAAAAAAAATGATTTAGCTGAATCAATTAATGAAGCATCAGAAAATCTATTACCTGGAACATTCTACAAAACCATTGGCTTAGCCTCTTCCAAAAAAATCAATACCATAAAAGATAAAAATAGCTGAGGGGATTATTCTACATTAATAGAGACTAATGAAAAAACAAATAAAGACCTTCCTTGAATCTTGCTAGACTCCGAGTCAGAAAAAAACTTTAAGCTTTTAAAGATATTTTTAGGACAATTGATGATATTGAAATATGATTGGTTCCTCTCCCTTTCTCTGTCTCTGTTATTATTAAATTAGTGTTAACTTTAAATAGGTATGAGAATCATATTGTGGTTGTGTAGAAGAATGTTCTTAATTTTAATCTCAGGAGATGCTGCTAAAGTAACTATGGGGAGAAGAGGCAGGATGTGCGCAATTTACTTTCAAAGGAATCAGCAAAATAAAAAAGCATTGCCCACAAGTGCACAGTGGAGCAAGCAAGAGATAATGAGAATATATTGCCAATAACATCAAGAATCAGTGAATCTAGATGAAGGGCTTCTGGGTGTTCACATGGTATACTTCCAACTGCTTGGTAGCTTTGGAAATGTTCAAAATAAAATGTTCAGAGAAAATATGGTTATTGAATCTAAAATCCCCTAGACATGTGGGACAAAACCCTCCAAGTTCAATAATGTTTTAAAACTAATTTCAGTTGTATAAGGATAAAAGAAACTTACTCTATTTAAATAGTCATAGAACATCTGATGTGATGGCATGCTCTCTTGCCCTGTCAGCATTGCTCACTAATACACAGACTCACAGAGCTCCTGCACTAACTGTGAATCAACTCACAGCCAACTCTCTTGGGGGATGCACCTCCTGGGAAAGGAAGTTTCTGGTCTACAGAGGAATGATTCCTTGTCATCACAATTAGTCTGATAGATCTCTGTGCCTAGTGAAAATCTTCCCTTCATTTCAAAAACAAAAACCACATTCTGTGCAGCTGCTTTGGAAGATACTGTCTGTGAGTTCTTGGACTTTAATGATAACTGTGTCTGTCTTGCTGGAGTGGCTACCTTACCTATAACTTCTGTCCCATGAACATATCCCGTTTTGGGGAGAACCCCACCATAGTCTCTTTACTGCTGTCTCAAATCAAACTTAGTTTGACTCATTTATCTTTCCATGGATATCTTGTTGCTCTCAATTGGACAAATTTCCAGATCTGTTACTCTATTGGGGGTAATTTTACTGTGGTTCATTACCACGTCCCAAGTCCTTGCTCTTTGTACTCTTGCTCTACGTGGCACAGGAGAGTAACTTCCAGTGCTGGGAACCACTTGGGGTGTAAGTGGATCCTTGGATTTGTGTAAGAAAGAATTTAAGAGCAAGCCAATAGTATAGAGTGAAAATAAGTTTTATTTAGGAAATATAGAAGATCTACTCCACAGACAGAGTAGAGGCTAGTTCTCCCTACTAAGAAGAACAACACCTTTTTTTAAAAAAAATTTTTTAATTTAAGTACTGACTAAATCATTTGCTAAGTGTGTGTGTGTGGGGGTATTCATTTTATTTCTTGCTCACATCAGCAATTTATTAAAATTTCAAAGTGATGATATTCTCATTCTAGCCTTCTTTCTCCATAAGTTGAAACCTTATGTAGAAAAAATCTTAGGTCCATCACCTATTTAGTTTTTCTTAGGTATTGGATGGAATTGGAAAAATAGGATAAATATATATTTTTCTTTACTAATTACCAATTATTAAAGTAATGAGTTGGTTCATTAATATCTTACAAAGTTTGCCAATTAAGGTACCCTTTTAACAAATATTCTTATGAACTAAAAGGTTTAAACCTTTAAGTTTAAAATATGCTCTAGTTATAATCCTTATTAAAACTCGATTTGACCTTCTTTGCCTGGGAAGGCCTCCTGAAGCTGGCTCCGCACTTGTCTGTAGCTGTCTGTGATAGCTTCTTTACTCTCTGGGAAGATGTTCTGGATGAGTTTGAACATTTTCTGTTTTTGTAATCAACCGGTTTCCAAGGATCGTAGATGTCTTTTAGAGAAAAATAGTTTCTGAAGGCCGTGAAGGTCGGTGATGCGGGTGCTTACTGCTACTGAGCTGGTCACTGTTTCCAGGCCTTGTCATTAGTTTGAGGTCTTTTCAGTGGACGGAGTTAGGGTTAGTGTTATTCTCATAAAAATATGTAGCTTTCTGTTGTTGTTGTTGAGATAGGGTCTCCTGTTTTCTCGGCTAGAGTGTAGTAGTGTCATCATAGCTCACTCCAACTTCAAACTCCTGGGCTCACAAGAGACCCTCCTGGGACTACCTGTATTTGACACTATGCTGGGCTAACTTTTTCTATTTTTCATAGAGAAGGGCACTTGTTCTTTGCTAAGGCTGGTTGCAAACTCCTGACCTCAAGCGATCCACCTGCCTCGGCCTCTCAGAGTACTGTGATTATAGGTGTGAGTCATCCAGCCTGGTCTAAAAATATTTTATGCTGAAAAATGAAACTTCAAAGTCAAATTTGTGATTGAAGGGTTTTTTTTTAATAGTTCCCATCTTATCTGTGAACCTTCTTTCTTCCATACCAGAAATTCTGATTCTCAAATACATGAGGTGATTAAATTAAAACATCACATAATTACTTTTGTTTTGCCCCACATTACTTACAAAACAGACTTAGTTTCACACAGCAGTACATGGTGCCACCATCACCACCAATATAAAAACAGTTAACATTTCTTTAATGTGTGTGCTTTCCTCAGTTTCCCCATTTTTTTTGAGAGACGTCAACGTCTCACTATGTCGTTCTTGGTAGAGTGCCATGGAGTCACAGCTCACAGCAATCTCAAGCTCTTGTGCTTAAGTGATTCTCTTGCCTCAGCCTTCCAAGTAGCCAGGACTATAGTTGTCATTGTTGTTTTAGCTGGCCCGGGCTGGGCTTGAACTTGCCAGTCTCAGTGTATATAGCCGGTGCCCTACCCACTGAGCTAGAGCACTGCCCAGTTTCCCCAGTTTTAAAAAGAGATTGCAAAATCTCTTTGTCAAAGCATGTAGCACAGAATATTTTATTATCACTTTTTTTTTTTGAGGCAGAGTTTCAGTTTGTCTTCCTTGGTAGAGTGCAGTGGCATCACAGCTCACAGCAACCTCCAGCTCTTGGGCTTAGGTGATTCTCTTGTCTCAGACTCCTGAGTAGCTGGGACTACAGATTATTATCACCTTTTTAACCATCATCAAGTACTAGTTTTATAAGTTTATATTTAATGCTCATTATCCATCCTTTTTTCAGTGTTTCTGTAGTCATGTTGGTTATGTGAAACTTTCTCTCTAGTAGATTTGGCAGGAAAATAATGACAAAATGTTGCCTGAGTTCTAGTATATTGGTAGCTATTTGATGTGGTCATAATTTTATCGATAATACTTGCATGTCAGTTTAACTGGCTAGAAAATTTTTGTCCCAAGTTTGCTTTCCTTGATATCTTAAATGTTAGTGATTTTCTTCGGCAGAAAGCATTGCTATTGAAAAGTCTGATACAAATCTGAATTCTTTCCTTTATAAGTGATGTGGTTTTGTTGCTTTGATACCCAAAGTATTTTTCCCTCTTAAATTCTACTAATTTTACTAGAATATTTCTTTTCTTTTTTTTTATTAAATCATAGCTGCGTACATTAGTGCAATCAAGGGGTACAATGTACTGGCTTCATATACAATCTGAAATGTTTTCATCAAACTGTTTAACATACCCTTCATGGCATTTTCTTACTTATTGTATGAAGACATTGTATTCTGCATTTAGTAAGTTTCACCTGTACCCTTCTAAGATGAACCATAGAAGTGGCCCCACCAATTACCTTCCATCCACCCCAACTTCCCCCCTCCCTTCTCTTCCCATGTTCTTGTGCTATAGTTGGGTGATAGCCTTCATATGAAACCTTTAAATTAGCTTCATAGTAGGGCTGAGTACCTTGGATACTTTTTCTTCC
>CAUYON010060169.1:0-21386 GCA_963573935.1 Arctocebus calabarensis
GATCTGCCATTCGATCCTATCATTCCTTTACTAGGTATATATCCAGAAGACCAAAAATCACATCACAATAAAGATATCTGTACCAGAATGTTTCTTGCAGCCCAATTCATAATTGCTAAGTCGTGGAAGAAGCCCAAGTGCCCATCGACCCACAAATGGATTAATAAATTGTGCTGCATGTATACCATGGAATACTATGCAGCCTTAAAGAAAGATGGAGACTTTACCTCTTTTGTGTTTACATGGATGGAGCTGGAACACATTCTTCTTAGCAAAGTATCTCAAGAATGGAAGAAAAAGTATCCAATGTATTCAGCCCTAATATGAAGCTAATTTATAGCTTTCGTATGAAGGCTAAAACCCAGTTATAGCACAAGAAATGGGGAAAGGAAAAAGGGAGGGGATGGGAGGGGGGAGGTTAGGTGGAGGGAGGGTGATTGGTGGGATCACACCCACGGTGAATCTTAGAAGGGTACGGGTGAAAATTTACTAAATGTAGAATATAAATGTCTTTATATAGTGATTAAAAGGCCATGAAGGCTATGTTAAACAGTTCAATAAAAATATTTCAGATTGTATATAAAGTCAGCACATTGTGCCCCATGATTGCACCAATGTACACAATTATAATTTAATAAAATTTTTTTTAAAAGTGCATAGTTAAATTGCTGGGACCACAGCTATGGTGCATCTTAGAAGGGTATGGGTGAAACTTACTAAATGTAGAATATAAATGTCTTAACACACTAACTAAGAAAATGCCATGAAGGCTATGTTAACCAGTTTGATGAAAATATTTCAAATTGTATATAAAACTAGCACATTGCACCCCATGATTACATTAATGTACACAGCTATGATTTAATTTTTTAAAAAGTGCATAGATAAATTTATCTTATGTATAGTCTCACACAATGTAGACATCCATAGGTTTTATAAAATCCACCTGGTAAGTTTAGAAATAAAAATATATCATGGAGATAACTTGATGGGATCTTAATGTAATACTATTCTATATCTTTGAACATTGAGACAAGAGTGAGAACACATGTAGTGAAAATAAGATGAAGTCATTCAGGGTAGGGCTGAAATGACACATTTGGTCTGGCCAGTTCAGGTCCTATGTGACCTTCACCTCATGTTTTCCATCCTTGTTGGTTTATAAATTCAGTTTTCACCTAAGAGTGAAATTATTGTTTATTATGGTCATGGGTTAAGATGATTACTGTTGTTTAAGATAAGTGTTAATTACTGTTGTTTAAAGGTTAATATGGTTCTTGGTTTTAATTTTTATGTATAAAACTATAGTTTTGGAAAGGAAGGACAGAAAAATCTTGGAGAGACTACCCTCACTGTTCTCCAGAATTGCTGGCCTTCTGACAAAGTTTGGCAGACCTATTCCCATCCCTGAACATTGGCTGACAATGACAGGCAGCTAGACCCTCTTGGTCTGGTAGCGGAGACAAAAAAAAAAAAAGCAAAGGAAAAATACTCTTGCATTGGCTTATACCCCCTCTAGGGAAGGAGGTCAAGAGACTTGAAGAAATTATAAGTTTGATACTCCCCATTTTCTCTTTTTCCCACTGATTTCTAATAACAATGCATTTCTGATTCTAGTAACAATGCATCCTGAGGGTGGAATGCATCTTAGGAATGAAGCCAAAATATTAGCCAGCAGGAGCTAGCACCTGAGAGAGGATACCCGGGAAAAATAAGGTCTGAAAGAACAAAAGTCTTCTTACAGGAGCCCCAAGGACACTCCTGCAAAGTCCTCCTCATGGTGACTCAGCTCTTAGGAATTTGTAGAAACTTAACTTCCTGAGACCTTAAAACTAACATAGCTTCCAAACAAAAGCCTGTTCCCACCTTGTCTAGCTGGATTCAAACTAACCAATGAGAAGGGTACCCAGGGACAAGGTGCCCTTGGCTGGAGATAAAAAGGAAAGGACAGAGCTAGTTGGGGAGCTTGGCCATTTTTAGACTCTAGTCCACTGTGGCTCTGCTGGCTGAAATAAAGCCCTTCCTCTTTTAAACACCTGAATTTGGGTGGGTTTTTTTTTTCTCCATCAGGCCTCATTTTGCTCAACAACACCTAGTTTGGATCCTTAGTGGACAGGAAGTTTCCTCAATAATACAGATGACAGCAGTATCCTTCTTTCATTGACTTTACTTCTATGAGTGACAATAACTTAGACAAATTAACACACTTTTTTGGGTTACAAGCCAGCTCTATTAGCCATTTTTCACTCACACTAAGGATTTTGGAGTCACCACTAGGTTTAAATGGCCTCATGATAGTAGTGATCATTTCCTCATACAAAAATCAAAAGTTTCCTCCAACTCTATACACATTTAATCTATAGCATTTGACTGTCTCTTTAGTGAGAGAACACCAACCTATCTTCTGCTCTCAAGTGCCCTTTTCCATGTACAAGTCATTTGCAAGCATCTTCTTATTCCATTGCTTTCTGAAACCTAACAAGTAAAAAAGATAACTGTGAATTAAAATAAAATGTTAAGGCAGACTGACAGACTAGACCCCCATTTTGCCCAAGCGGATCATTTAAAACTGAGGAAATGTTACTGGATAAAGAGGATATGGCCACCTGTCACTGTCAGCCAATATGCAGAGACAGGTTTAGATCCACCAAACTTTATTTATCAGAAGGTCATGGAGAAGAGTGAAAGTAGCCTCTCCAAGTCTATTCTGTTCTTCCCACTTCCAAAATCAGTTTTATACATAAAAATTCAAAGCAAAGACCACATTAACCCTTACTTTAAATAATAATCAGCATAACTCAGTGATTTATTACAATATTACCAATTCAAATATTAATCTCCTAAATCAATCCACCTATACTACTGAAGATAGACATCTTTAGGGTGGGAGCTAAATTTACAAAATAATAAGCATGGGACACAGGAGGTGAAGATGCCTTAGGACCTAAACAAACCAGATGAGCTGTGTTATGTTAGTCCAAACCTGACTTACTCTATCTTATTTTCACCACATGCACTCTCATCACTAGCCATGAGAAGAGAAGTCAGACAGGACCTACCATGTCCCCTTCTCTTCTGAGAGATGTTTTTAACAGGCTTACAGCTTTGCTAGATGTACCCACAGATCCTCAATAATGTAACAAACCACTTGAGTCTGGGCATCTGTCCTGCAGTTTGTCTCAGATTAATAAACCCTTATCTTAACTCAAGCCTTCCTTTCCACTGACTCTTGGTCTATTAGACAAAGCCTAGCACTCTGAGCCATTTGTCAACCAAAGAATCTTTAAATCCACCCATAACCTGCAAGCCTACCCCTCTTTTGAGATATACCACCTTTTCAGGCCCAACCAATGTATGCTTTCCACTGAAGGGGTAAGGGAAAACCTTGTCATTTTCCTTGAAGGTTTGCTGAAAGATTGACTCACAATTAAAGCAGATTAATAAGAGAAAGAATTTATTTATGTTGTGGACAGAAAGAAATCACAGAGTAGTAACCCAATTTTCCAAGGAGTTCAGATATCTTTATGTAGGCCTTTTGAGGGGAAAATGAGGAGTTTAAGGCATAAACAATTGCTAGGGATATTAAATGGATGGTTGAGAAATAGCTTGTCTTGTAAATTAACCTAGAAGACAGATATTTATGACTCAAATGATTTAGGTCCACCTACATTTCTGACCCTCATTCCTGAATAGTTTGAGAGAAGAAGAGGGGAGAAGGGGAGTCAATTGTCCACTTTGTTCCTCTGATCAGGCTAGTCCAGTTTATGCAGAAAAGGGGAAGACCTCTTTCACTGTTTCTTGACTTTGAATAGTGTTCAAATCTAAATATACTTGATAGCATGGAGTCATATATTGGGGTAAAATTTCCTTAGCTCCTTCACCAAGTATTGATTTGTGACTTTACTTGTAATCTTTGTCTCTCTGAAATGTATAAAACCAATTGTAACCCCAGCACAGCGAGTCCATTTGCTCAAGGCTTCTTGAGTGTGGGCTCCTGGTCATGGTTCTCAAATTTGACTCAGAATAAACCTCTTTAAATTATTTTATGGAATATGGCTTCTCTTTCTTATCTCTTTAACCCTACTCTGCTGCCTATTTCTGCTGAAGACCTACAATCCTCTCAGTTACTCTGGGCAAAACCTGGGCATTATGTTTCACTCATGTTGCCCCAATTGCCCCATAGCCTTAGTGAGTTCTATCACCCATCTCATCTCAGATGAATACCTGCTTTTTTCTCCCCCAACAGTCAAGGTCCCAATGCAGGTCCACATTACTCTCACCTTCAATAGCTTCCTAAGGAATCTTTAGCCTCCATGACATCTTCCTTTTTTGACTGAACTGATTCAGCAAATCCCTGAAACTTTTAATAGATTCTCAGTGCCCAGAGAGTAAACAGAAATATTCTAATTCACTTATCACAGCATTCAAGGACCTATAAATGTACTGCCCTGCCAATCTATGGTTCCAACATCACAGGAAACTAGACAGGCCCCACAGCCCACTCAGTCCCAACTCGACATCCAAGTTGCATTTCTCTAAATTTGTCCTGAATGTCTTACTTTCCTGGCTCTAGTTTGATAATGCACTTAGACTCCAGTTTCTTAAGTTTAGTAAGTATTCTTCTGGGAGGACTTGAGAAAGAAGGAGAAACCAACTTCCCTTTGATCATAAAGGTATGGGGGTGATATTTTATTTTCTAAATTTGAATCTGAAGGCAAACTTAAAGTGAAATTTCAAAGAAAGGATAGGTGTGATTAACTATTGTCTCTACCACCACTACCAGTAGTTGTAGCTCCCCAGAAGTTTGTGGTCACCTCTTTTTGCTCTCAGGAGTCCTCCTTTGGAAATTTTTAAGATTTCAATTCTAACTCCTCTACATGGAAAGTTTTGCAACCTCTCTTTCTTTCAGATAATTCCCGTTCATTATTAAGAGCCAGTTCTAGAACTATCTCTTCTATAATACCTTCCAAATCCCTCAAAGTTAGAAACACTCTCTTCCTTTACACCCAGGGCAATTAATGACTATCATAAAGTGGTAGTAGGTTTATCAACTACTAGCACCTGCCCATCTACAAATCACTACATCTCAGTAAGGAGACACCTTGGTTCTTCAGCACAGCCTTACCAAGTTGTGCAGACATAAAACTTCCCAGGACTTCTCAGTGTTCCTGTAAAGAACCATAACCTCCTGAGCTCAAAACCATATACTATAAGCATAAGAAAGCTTATTCTACTTCTCCTGGAAGCATTTCCACATACCGTAAAGATAAGATCAGTAGCCATTTGCTTAAAATTTCTCTTTCTGCTCAAAAACCAAATGTTGCTTCTCAAGATAGGTGCTCTGGTTGGCTCAGAAGTTAACTAGAGAAGGATACACTTTCTCCCCAAGTGTTTCCACTTCAAAAGGAGGAATAAGCCAGAGCTCCTCATCACAAAAGCCTGGAAGCAAGGGGCTATCAGACTCCTGAGGAGATTTTATTACCATAGAGAAGACTTGAACTTGAAGGAAACCCTTTCAGAAGAATTAGAGGATAATGCCTGCTTCCCTTTTATAAACAGAGAAAATTATTTTTCTTCCTCCCTTGCCTGTGAGTTATCCAGCTACTTTTATAAGACAGTTGATCTGGCTATTATCATGTCATCCTGGGGGCAAAACTAGGGCATAAGAGAAGATAGTGCTCATATTATTCACTGGGTGGTATTTAATAATCTTTCTGTGATCAGGAACACCTCATGTGCATGTTCAAGCCAAAAGTAATACAAATGAATATTACAAACTTAACGCAAGGCCTATAAGCACTTTCACCTGGTTGTTATTTATTTTCACATTTGTTTTTGGCTACTGTTGTCTCTTTCTTTCAGCAAATGGCTTATCTCCCCATACTCTCGTCACTCCTCTCCATTCCTCCAGTCATTCCTAGTCTTTTCCAGAGCCTCATCTATGTTTACTATATTCCTTATTGTCCCAATTATGATATATAGCTCCTCATTATAATGTCATTGTAATGCTGTTGTTTTCTGGTGGGGCTCTTTTCCATAGAGATGCAGATGTGGTATAATATAGTTTTAGACAGCTGGAATCATCGGTTAACTACCCTGGAAGAGCAATAGAAGAAACAAAGCAATTTATGAATTCCCAATCCCATTTCCTTGCACTAGTTTATAGCAGTGAAAAGAATACAGATAGTGGCAAATGAGTGTGTGTGTGTGTAAGGCAGAATTTACTGAACTCTGGTTGCACTGTCCATGCTAACCAACCTTCTACTTAACATCTTCATGAAACTTTTACCACTCACATAAAATATTCATGGAAGAATTAAGTGGAAGACTGGTAGCCCAGCCAAGAGAGAAGTGATAACTGCTGGTCACCTCTGCTGAGGCAAGCTGAGACTCCAAGAAAGAAAGCTTCAGGTACAAAATTCATCTGAAAGGAAAACTATCCATTCCCTCCCCCAAGAAAGCTGTGGTCTTTTGGGGTTTTTTTTTTTTGGTTTGTTTCCTCTCTTTGTTCTCTTCATTTGCTCCTCTGGGTTTTCTACAGACAAGTGGTGAACTGTGCGCATTTTCTCTCCCCACACAGGAGAGTGCTGTTGGAAGTGGGGACTGCTTCTCCTGAGACACCCTGCTGTGTCTCTGAATGCTCTCTTACTAGGCAGAAAAATTGAACTAAACTTTTCTGCCATTCTGAACTTCCAGTGTGCCCTTCCCCCATTTACCTGGTGAACCAGAAGTTTATCCCCTGCTGAGACTGTGAAAGGAGGTTCTTGAGCAGGGTCCCCCTCTTTGTCAGTGGGACAAAGCGCCTCATCCCACAGGAGACTGAAAGGCTGCACCGTGCTTCCCCACCACCACCACCCCCCTGTGACCAGAATCTCTGCCAAGCATGCACGACCCACCAGCAGGCTGGGCCGCCCAGGCAGGTGGGTCCACCCACTGCCAGAGTATCTGCCAAGCACACACACACTCCACACAGGCCATGCCACTTGGGCACCCAAGCCTTTCCTGGCCAGCACCACCCTGGCAGAGGCTCCGGGAGCCGTGCAACCCGTGTCCTCCCCCAATCCATGACCTCCCTGCCTCCACACAGGAGCCCCCCAATCTGACCAGGGTCTCAGGAATCCATGTGACCTCACAACCTCCCTCCAGTGCTCTCCCTACCCTCTGTGTGGAGCCACTCACCCAGTCAGAGACTGCTGGAGACACAGGCTCTATTTGCCAAAGGCACCAGGCAGTCCCAGAATCATGTGCACCTTCCCCAGCCTTCTTGCTGGATCTATGTGTACCACGCTCCACTCTGGAGTTGCTCCCACAGCCAAAACTCCCTGGTTGGGGCAGCCTGAGAGGAGCTACACAAGGTCACTTCCTGTAAATATCCAGCAATGATAGAGTGATCTTCATGGGATCCAATCTTAGAGAGACACCTCTCCAACACTGAGGATGGCCAGAGACAACAGTGAAAAGCAATCATGAGGCAGAATCAACAGAAAAACTCTGGCAATATGAATAATCAGAGTAGATCAACTCCCCCAAAGAAATATAAGGCAGACACAGCAAAAGATCCCATGCATAAACAAATGGCTGAGATGTCATAAATCGAATTTAGAATCTGGATAGCAAATAAGATCAACAGAATGGAGGAAATATGGAACTAGAATTTCAAGCAGTAATCCAAAAGATGTCTCAAGAATTCAAACAAGAATTCAACCAATTCAAAGACAAAATGACGAAAGATTTTGACACATTGAGACAAGAAGTTGCAGCCCTCAAAGACCTGAGAAATACTGTAGAATCCCTCAGTAACAGAATGGAGCAAGCAGAAGAAAGGATTTCTGACATTGAAGACAGAGCTATGAACACTCCCAAACACTCAAAGAGGAAGATAAATGGAAGGCAAAAACAGATCATTCTCTCAGATAGCTCTGGTACAATTAGAAGAAAACCAATATTTGTCTTATTGGGATACCTGAAAGCAATGAACTGGCTTCACAAGACACAGAGTCCCTTCTTCTTGAGATTATGAAAGAGAACTTTCCAGATATGCCAAGAGACTCTGAAATTCAGATAGCAGTTTCAGAACCCTAGCATGACTCAACCTGAATAAGACATCCCCGAGGCACATCATAATCAATTTCACTAAAGATAACATGAAGGAAAAGATTCTGAAAGCAGCCAGACGTAAGAAAACCATAACATACAAGGGGAAGAACATTAGAATAACTGCAGATCTCTCTGCTCAAACCTTTAAAGCTAGAAGAGGATGGTCACTGACTTTTAATCTCCTAAAACAAAATAACTTGCAACCCAGGATCCTATATCCAGCCAAACAGAATTTCATTTACAATGGAGAAATCAAATACATGACATCCACTTGTTGAAGAAATTAGCCATAACTAAACTAGCTCTCCAGGCTATTCTCAGACCTATCCTCCATAATGACCAGCATAATCCTCCACCACAAAAGTAAACTCATGCAGAAACTTTCATTCAAATTCCAACTTCCACAATGGCGAAAGGAACAAAAATGCCCACTGGACTTTCAAAAGGCTTATCATTATTCTCAATTAATGTGAATGGTTTAAATTGTCCTCTAAAGAGGTATAGGTTGGCTGACTGGATACAAAAACTCAGGCCAGATATCTGTTGAATACAAGAATCTCATCTGACCTTAAAAGATAAATATAGACTCAAGGTGAAGGGATAGTCATCTATATTCCAGGCAAATGGAAAGCAGAAAAAAAGCAGGTGTTGCAATCTTATTTGCAGACACAATAGGCTTTAAACCAACCAAAGGAGGTAAAGATAAGGATGGACACTATATTTGTTAAAGGTAATACTCAATATGATGAGATTTCAATTATTAATATTTATGCACCCAACCAGAATGCACCTCAATTTATAAGAGAAACTCTAACAGATATGAGCAACTTGATCTCCTCCAGCTCCATAGTGCTCAGAGATTTTAACACTCCTTAAGCAGTGTTGGACAAATGCTCCAAAAAGATGCTAAGCAAAGAAATTTTATATTTAAACTTAACCATCCAACATTTGAATTTAACAGATATCTACAGAACATTTCATCCCAACAAAACTGAATACACATTCTTCTCATCAGCCCAAGGATCATACTCCAAAATTGATCACATCTTAGGTCACAAATGTAACCTCAGCAAATTTTAAAAAATAGAAATTATTCCTTGCTTCTTCTCAGACCATCATGGAATAATAGTTGAACTAAATAACAAGAATCTGCATATTCAAACAAAAACATGGAAGCTAAACAACCTCATGCCAAAGGACAGATGGGTCATTGATGAGATTAAGAAAGAAATTTCCAAATTTTTGGAACAAAATGACAATGAAGACATGAATTATCAGAACCACTGGGATACTGCAAAAATAGTCCTTAGAGGGAAATTTATAGAACTACAAGCCTTCCTGCAAAGAACAGAAAGAGAGGAAGTTAACAACTTAATGGGACATCTTAAACAACTGGAAAAGGAAGACCATTCCAATCCCAAACCCAGAAGAAGAAAAGAAATAACCAAAATCACAGCAATTAAATGAAATTGAAAATAAAAAATTATACAAATCAATAAACAAAAAAGTTGGTTTTTAGCTTGGCACCTGTGGCTCAACAGGCTAAGGCGCCAGCCACATAAACCTGAGCTGGTGGGTTTGAATCCAGCCTGGACCCGCCAAACAACAATAGCAGCTGCAACCAAAAAAATGGCAAACATTGTGGCGGGCACCTATAGTCCCAGCTACATGGGAGGTGAAGGCAAGAGACACACTTGAGTCCAGGAATTGGAGGTTGCTGTGAGCTGTGATGCCACAGCACTCTATCCAGGGTGACAGCTTGAGGCTCTGTCTCAAAAAAAAAAAAAAAAAAACTAAGTTGATTTTTAGAAAAGGTCAGTAAAATAGATAAACCTTTGGCTAACCTAACCAGGAAAAAAAGACTAAAATCTCTAATGTCATCAATCAGAAATGGTAAAGACAAAATAACAACAGACCCCTCAGAAATTCAAAAAATCCTTAACGAATATTACAAGAAACTTTACTCTCAGAAATATGAAAATCTGAAGGAAATTGACCAATACTTGGAAACACACCACCTTCCAAGACTTAGCCAGAAGAAAATGGAAATGTTAAACAGGCCTATATCAAGTTCTGAAATAGCATCAACTATACAAAACCTCCTTAAAAAGAAAAGCTCGGGACCAGATGGCTTCACGTCAGAATTCTACCAAACCTTTAAAGAGGAACTAGTACCTATATTACTCAACCCTTTCCAAAATATAGAAAAAGAAGGAATACTACTCAATACATTCTATGAAGCAAACATCACCTTGATCCCTACACCAGGGAAAGACCTAACAAAAAAAAAGAAAATTATAGATGAATATCACTAATGAATATTGATGCAAAAATATTCAATAAGATCCTAGCAAACAGAATCCAGCAACACATCAAGCAAATTATACACCATGATCAAGTGAGCTTCATCCCAGGATCTCAAGGCTGATTCCATACACGTAATTCTATAAATGTAATCCAGCACATAAACAAATTAAAAAATAAGGACCATATGATTCTCTCAATTGATGCAGAAAAAGCTTTTGATAATATCCAGCATGCCTTCATAATCAGAACACTTAAGAAAATTGGTATGGAAGGGACATTTCTTAAACTGATACAGGCCATCTACAGCAAACACACAGCTAATATCATATTGAGTGGAGTTAAATTGAAACCATTCCCACTTAGATCAGGAACCAGGTAAGGTTGCCTATTGTCTCCATTGCTCTATAACATTGTAATGGAAGTTTTAGCCATTGCAATCAGGGAAGAAAAGGCAATCAAGGATATCCACATAGGATCAGAAGAGATTAAACTTTCACTCTTCGCAGATGATATGATTGTATAACCATACAATCAGAAAATACCAGAGATTCTACCACAAAACTTTTAGAAGTGATCAAGTAATACAGCAGTGTCTCAGGCTACAAAATCTACACTCATAAATCTGTAGCCTTTATATACACCAACAATAACCAAGCCGAAAATACATAGTATTTTTCATAGTAGTGCCAAAGAATATGAACTATCTGGGAGTCTACCTAACAAAGGATGTGAAAGATCTTTATAAAGAGAACTATGAAACTCTAAGAAAAGAAATCTCTGAACATGTCAACAAATGGAAAAACATACCATGCTCATGGTTGAGAAGAATCAACATTGTTAAAATGTCTGTACTACCCAAAGCAATATACAATTTTAATGCAATTCCTTCCTATTAAAGCTCCATTGTCATATTTTAAAGATCTTGAAAAAGTAATACATCATTTTATATGGAATCAGAAAAAGCCTTGAATAGCCAAGACATTACTTAGAAATAAAAACAAAGCAGGAGGAATTATGCTAACAGACATAAGACTGTACTATAAATCAATAGTGATCGAAATAGCATGGTACTGGCACAAAAACAGAGAGGTAGATGTTTGGAACAGAATAGAGAACCGAGAGATGAACCCTGCTACTTACTGCTATTTGATCTTTGACAAGCCAATTAAAAACATTCAATGGGGAAAAGACTCCCTATTTAACAAATGGTGCTGGGTGAACTGCCTGGTGACCTGTAGAAGACTGAAATTGAACCCACACCTTTCACCATTAATGAAGATAGACTCACACTGGATTAAAGATTTAAACTTAAGACATGTAACAATAAAAATACTAGAAGAAAGTGCAGGAAAATTCTTGAAAGAATTAGCCTGGGTGAATACTTTATGAGGAGGACCCCCAGGCAATTGAAGCAGTATCAATAATACACTATGGGGACCTGATCAAACTAAAAACTTCTGCACGGTCAAGAACACAGTAAGTATAGCAAACATACAGCCCTCAAAATGGGAGAAAATATTTGCAGGTTATGCCTCTGACAAAGGTTTAATAACCAGAATCCACAGAGAACTCAAACATATTAGCAAGAAAAGAAAAAGTGATCCCATCTCAGGATGGGCAATGGATTTGAAGAGAAACTTCTCTAAAGAAGACAGACTCACAGCCTTCAGATAAATGAAAAATGGCTCACTATCCTTAATCATCACAGAAATGAAAATCAAAACTACCTTAAGATATCATCTAACTCCAGTAAAAGTAGCCCACATAATAAAATCCCAAAACCGGAGATGTTGGCATGGATGTGGAGAAAAGGGAACACTTCTACATTGCTGGTGGGAATCCAAACTAATACGAGCCGTTTGGAAAGATGTTTGAGGATACGCAGAGATCTAAAAATTGACCTGCCATTTGATCCTATAATTCCTTTTGCTGGTATATACCCAGAAGACCAAAAATCACATTATAACAAACATATCTGTACCAGAATGTTTATTGCAGCCCAATTCATAATTGCTAAATCATGGAAGAAGCCCAAGTGCCCATTGATCCTTGAACGGATTAATAAAATGTGGTATATGTATACCATGGAATATTATGCAGCCTTAAAGAAAGATGGAGACTTTGCCTCTTTCATGTTTACATGCATGGAGCTGGAACGTATTCTTCTTAGCAAAGTATCTAAACAATGGAATAAAAATTAACCAATGTACTCAGCCCTACTAAGAAACCAATTTATAGCTTTCAAATGAAGGTTATAACCCAATTATACCATAAGAATATGGGGAAAGGGGCCAGGGAAGGGAGGGGAGAGGGGAGGATGGATGGAGAGAGAGTAAATAGTGGGATCACACTTATGGTGCATCTTAGAAGGGTATAGGTGAAACTTACTAAATGCAGAATACAAATGTTTTCATACAATAACCAAGAAAATCCCATGAAGGTTATATCAAACAGTTGGATGAAAATATTTCAGATTGTATATGAAGCCAGCACATTGTACCCCATGATTGCACTAATGTACACAGCTATGATTTAATTAAAATAATAAATAAATAAATAAATAAATAAAATTCATGGAACTTAATCAATTTCACTCCTACAATGGTCATAAAATTAATTACAAATAGATAATATGAGGAAGGTAATCTGAGGCCAGAATATGTACCCATACCTCCCTATAATGTTAGTATGTAGTAAGAGGCAGACTACAGCTACTGAATTTTGACTTCTCCAAACACAATGAAGTCTCACAGGATTAAATATTTGTTGTATCAACTCATTTCTACTAACAAAAATTAAACAGGCCTGGCACTGTGGCTCACACCTGTAATCCCAGCAACCTGAGAGGCCAAGCCAAGTGAATTGCTTGAGCTTAGGAGTTCGAGATCAGCCTGAGCAAGAGTGAGACCCCATCTCTAAAAATAGCTGGGTCAGCATTGTGGTGAGCACCTGTAGTCCCAGCTACTCAGGAGGTTGAAGCAAGAGGATCACCTGAGCCCAAGAGTTTGAAGTTGATGTGAGCTATGATGATGCCCCAACTTTCTACCAAGGATGACAAAGTGAGACTCTGTCTAAAAAGCAAAAGTAACTGGTAGAAGATGAATTCTGTCAATGAAAAAATTACTGTATGGAAAAACCAAGTTATCACAATGTTAGTGTGTTAGAAAATAATTACATACATTCAGTTACTGGCCATATAAAAATGTATATATTTCATCCTCTTTGGAGAACAATTTGAGAAAATTTTATCAAAATTTTACTATAAACAACCTTTGATTCAGCAATTCATCCTCCAAAGATTTATCACTTAAATCTACACTTACAAATAAATGTACTCATATTATACAAAAAAGAATCTTGCACAAATAAATGTTTGCAGCATTGTTTTTAAAAGCAATAGAAAATAATCTATATGTTCATTACCTGAGGGTTAATTAAATAAATGACATTGTTATCATTTATTTGGAATATAACACAGCTATTACTATGTCATTGGCATGAACCAAAATATTACAGATGTGGATATAGGGATATAGAATGTTCTTCAAGATAAATTGGTACTTGGAGAAAACTCAATTAAGATATATGACAGTATGTTTAGAATAATATCATATCTTATTGTATAAAAATAAACACACACATGCACACTCATGAAAGTACATAGAGTGAATAAGATGGAATCTGTCAGGCTAGGGCAGACATGACATACATGATCTATGTAGGTCCTGCCTGACCTTCACCCCCTGTCTCCCATTCGTACTGTTTTGTAAACTTTGCTCACACCCCAGAGATGCCTATCTTGAGTAGTTAAGGTGGCTTGATTTAGAATATTAACTTTTGAATTGAAATGGTGTTTTGGATCATGGGTAATACTGATTATTATTTACTATGGGTCATGGGTTCTGCTTTGTTTAAGAAAAGGGTTAACATGGTCTTCACTTTGAACTTAAATTTAAAAAACTATAATGTTGGAAGTGAAAGATCAGACCAGTCTTGGAGAGGCTACTCTCACTGTTCTTCAAATAAAGTTTGGTGAACTTATCCCTGTCTCTGTATATTGACTGACAGTGACAAGCGGCAGACCTACTTCATCCAGTAACACACACACACGGACAGCAATAGCATGGAAGTTTTCCAAAAGATCACATAAACATTTGATAGTAGTTAAGTAAGGATCTGGACAAGGGAGACCCACACTTCATTATCTACTCACTGTTAGAATTCTTTATCCTAATTAACAAGTTAACAAAAAGAAAAGAAAGCAAGTTGTAGTGTTATAAAAATAAAAGAGACAGAAGAGACATTAAGGGTCATTAGCTCAGAAATAAGTGACAAATGAGCTGCCCAAGGATGAACAACTCTTTAGTGTTAGAACTGCAATTAGAATTCCAGGACTGAGACAAGATGGCCGACTGGAACCAGCTTTCCACAGAGGCTCCTATCCAGGAGAGTTAAAGGACAGAAGTTTAGCAAAAAGCTAATGGTTCAGATCTCAGCCAAGAGAAAAGGTTGAAGGACGCACATCAACTCTGCTGAGGCAAGCTGCAACCCCAAGGATACAAACAAAAGATATAAAATCCATCACCAAGAGGACAGGGGTCCCCTCCCCCATGAAAATGGCTCACAGTACACTCCATACAAATAAGCAAGCAGAGTTCAAATATCCTCTCATTTTATCCTACAGGGGAGACCCTTTAAAAACTGTACCTCCTTCCCCTACTATGGTGCCATGGCATTCTTCTGCCAGGCATAAAACTGTATGAAACATTATATATTCTCTACCTGCAATTTTGAACTCCCAGTACTTCCCTCCACTCTCAACCTGAGGTCTGGAAGCCTGTCCCCCATGGAGTCCAGATTCTTGGGCATTTTATTGAGGGGTGTGGATGGGCTGTTGCTGATCTGTGCTGATTCTCTGGCATGGGAGAAAGGAGTGGACAGTCAACTGAGAATGAGCCATACAGGAGTGGAGGTGCCTTGAGGCACAGAGCAGCAGCTGTGGCAGTGGAAACAATAGGGCTCACACTCCTGAGGATATTTTGAAAGGACACTCCCAGTCTCTCTGGGCAACCAGAGGAAGGCGGGCATCTACTCCAGTGGCAGCCACTGGCGGAACAGATCTGGGACAGAAATGTAGGCCCCGGGAGTAAAGTGTATGCCTGAGGCGGTAGCGACCTGGGCAGAGCACAGGGACTAGAATATGTGTAGGAAGAGATGACAGATTCCCAGGGCAGAGCTAATCCAGAGGACTACTTTACTGAGCCTCAGATGTACCCAGCCCTCAGAGGATCATAGCTGAGACAAAGACAGGAAGCCAGAGACTGGACCTGACAGCACAGTACCAAGCTCTGACAGTTCACCCCAACACAAATGGCAGCCAAGACCGGGCAGCAACACAGACAGGGCTGAGTTGCTCAAACAGCAGCTGATCCACAGGGAATATACCTGGGACAAAAAAAAATTCTGCAAAATTGTTCTGTTCTGTCCGCAACATCAACAGGGGCAGGGCTAGAACTGAGCAAAATATCCCAGCCCCTATTAAGCACCTAAAGTTGTCAGGCCTCACCTCCCCCTGCTGGATAGTGGCAGAGCATGGCAACCTGGCTGAAGAGACATAGATCTCCCTGTGACTCATGCAAGTAAAAACCCCTGGAGCATCTGCTAATGGGAGGGAACTGAGTCACCGCCCTGCAGGGTTACCAGTGACTGGGTATGACAGAGGTGCAAGGTGGGGAAGGAGGCATCAACCTTCCCAGACTAATTTATTTGCTGGGTGGGTCCTTCTGACCTCATGGAGCAGAGGAGGGAGTCATAGTTGAGCTAGCAGAAGAACCCTGTTATCTAGTAGCCAGAGACCGGTGCTGACTGGGACAATTGACTTGGACCTCTTGAACTGGGCCAATTACCTGAGGACTATCCAAAGTGGGACCCTGGGTGTGTGGTTGTGGGAAGGTTTGATTTCAATTTCCAATTGTTGCCTGTGCAGGGCCGGGTGACTTAATCACTGATATTTCTCCACAGCTGAGACTCCACTCAGAGTAACCGATTCACTAGGGTAAGACAGACACCAGTTGAAAATAAGACAGAGCTACTTAGCCCCACCACACCAAGAAGGCCCCCAGTTTCTCAGGCCATAACACTGTACCTGTCCTTGGCAAAGCTCTAAGGGAAAAGGTACAGACACCAGTCCAAGCTTTTGGGAAAAGGGCTGGCCAATCGCTACTCCTGGAGCTCCCAACCCAACCTCTCCTTATCTGATCATCTAGCCAAATGTTATAAAATAATCATGGGGCAGAATCAGCAGAAAAACTCCAGTAACATGAATAACCAGAGTAGATCAACCACCCAAAGGAATAATTTGGCGGACACAGCTGAAGATTTCATTCATAAACAAATGGCTGAGATGTCAGAAACTAAGTTCAGAATTTGGATTGCAAATAAGACCAATAGAATAGAGGTAAAATTGGAATTAGAAATTCAAGAAGCATTTCAAAAGTTGTCTCAAGAATACAACAAATTCAAAGACAATCACCAAAGATTTTTGACACATTGAGACAAAAATTTGCAGTCCTCAAAGATCTGAGAAATACAGTAGAATCCCTCAGTAACAGAATGGAGCAAGCAGAAGAAAGGATTTCTGACATTGAAGACAAAGCTTTTGAATACTCACAAACACTCAAAGAGGAAGAGAAATAGAGAGCAAAAACAGATCATTCTTTCAGAGAGCTCTGGGATAATTTAAAGAAAACCAATATTCACCTTACAGGGAAACCTGAAAGCAACAAAGTGGCTTTTCAAAGCATAGGGGCTCTTCTTCATGAGATTATGAAAGAGAACTTTCCAAACATGTCAAGAGATTCTGAAATTCAGATAGCAGACAGTTTCAGAACCCTAGCACACTCAACCAAAATAAGACATCCCCAAGACATATCATAATTAACTGCACTAAAGTTAATATGAAGGAGAAAATTCTACAAGCAGCCAGACATAAGAAAACTATAACCTACAAGGGGAAGAATATTAGAATAACTGCAGATCTCTCTGCTCAAACCTTTCAAGCTAGAAGAGGATGGTCATTGATGTTTAATCTCCTAAAACAAAATAACTTTCATCCCAGGATCCTGTATTCTGCTAAACTGAGTTTCATTTATGATGGAGAAATTAAATACTTTAATGACATCACATGTTTAAGAAATTTCCCATAACTAAACAAGCTCTCCAGGTTATTTTCAGACCTATCCTCCATAATGACCAGCGCAGTCCTCTACCACAAAAGTAAACTCACTCAGAAACTTTTGATCAAATTCCAACTTCCACAGTGGCAAAAGAATTAAAAATGTCCATTGGACTTTCAAAAAACTTGATAACCAAAATTCTACCAGGCTTATCAATATTCTCAACTCATGTGAATGGCTTAAATTGTCCTCTAAAGAGGCACAGTTTGGCTGACTCGATACAAAAACTCAGGCCACATATCTTCTACATAAAAGAATCTCATCTTACCTTACAAGGCAAATATAGACTCAGAGTGAAGGGATGGTCATCTATATTCCAGGCAAATGGAGAGCAGAAAAAAGCAGGTGCTGCAATTTTATTCACAGATATAATAGGCTTTAAACCAAAAAAATGTAATGAAGGATAAAGATGGACACATCATATTTGTTAAGGGTAATACTCAATATGATAAGATTTCAATTATTAATATTTATGAACCCAATCAGAATGTACCTCAATTTATAAGAGAAACTCTAACAGTCATGAGCAACTGATTTCCTCCAGCCCATAGTAGTCAGAGATTTTTACAATCCTTTAGCAGTGGCAGAGGAATCCTCCCATAAGAAGCTAAGCAAAGAAATTTTAGATTTAAACTTGATTATTCAGCATTTGGATATAACAGACATCTACAGAACATTTCATCCTAACAAAACTGAATACACATTCTTCTCCTCAGCCCACGGAACATACTCCAAAGTCGATCACATCTTAGGTCACAAGTCTAACCTCAGCAAATTTAAAAGAATAGAAATTATTCCTTGCATCTTCTCAGACCATCAAGGAATAAAAGTTGAACTCAGTAACAACAGGAATCTGCATACTCATACAAAAACATGGAAGCCAAATAACCTTATGCTGAATGATATATGGGTCATAGATGATATTAAGGAGGAAATTAACAAATTTTTGGAAAAAAGTGACACAAATTATCAGAACCTCTGGGATGCTGCAAAGGCAGTCCTAAGAGGGAAATTTATAGCACTGCAAGCCTTCCTCAAGAGAACAAAAAGAGAAGAAGTTAACAACTTAATGGAACATAGTAACTGGAAAAGGAAGAACATTCCAATCCCAAACCCAGCAGAAGAGAAGAAATAACCAAAATTAGAGCAGAATTAAATGAAATTGAAAACAAAAGAATTATACAACAGATTAATAAATCAAAAAGTTGGTTTTTTGAAAAGGTCAATAAAATAAATAAACCTTTGGCTAACTAACCAAGAAAATATAGTAAAATCTCTAATTTTATCAATCAGATATGATAAAAATGAAATAACAACGTACTCTTCACAAATTCAAAAAATCCTTAATGAATATTACAAGAAAATTTATTCTCAGAAATATGAAAATCTGAAGGAAATTGACCAATACTTGGAAGCACACACCTTTCAAAACTTAGCCAGAATAAAGTGTAAATGTTGGATAGGTCTATATAAAGTTCTGAAATAACATCAACTATACAAAATTTCCACAAAAAGAAAAGCTTGGGACCAGATGGCTTCTCATCAGACTTCTACCAAACCTTTAAAGAAGAACTAGTACCCATATTACTCAACCTTTTCCAAAATATAGAAAAAGAAGGAACACTGCCAAACACAGTCTATGAAGCAAACATCACCTTGATCCTCAAATCAGGAAAAGACCCAACAAGAAAAGAAAATTATAGACCAATATCACTAATGAACATTGATGCAAAAATATTCAACAAGATCCTAACAAATGGAATCTAGCAACACATCAAACAAATTATACACCATGACCAAGCAGGTTTTATTGCAGGGTCTCAAGGCTGGTTCAATATACATAAATCTATAAATATAATTCATCACATAAACAAATTAAAAAACAAAGAACATATGATTCTCAATTGATGCAGAAAAGGCTTTTCATAATATCCAGCATCCTTTCATGCTCAGAACACTTAAGAAAATGGGTATAGAAGGAACATTCATTAAACTGATAGATTCCATCTAGAGCAAACTCACTGCCAATATCATACTGAATTGTGTTAAATTGAAATCATTTCCACTTAGATCAGGCACCAGGCAAGGATGCCCATTGTCTCCACTGTTTTTTAACATTGTAATGGAGGTCTTAGCCATTATACTTAGGCATGAAAAGGTGATCAAGGGTATCCACATAGGTCAGAAGAGATCAAATTTTCACTCTTCACAGATGATATGATTGTATATCTGGAAAACACCAGGGATTTTACTACAGAACTCTTAGAAGTGATCAAGGAATATAGCAGCGTCTCAGGTTACAAAATCAACACTCATTAATCTGTAGCCTTTATATATAATAGCAGCAGTCAAGCTTAAAAAACAGTCAAGGACTATTCCATTCATAGTAGTGTCAAACAAGAAGAAATACTTGGGAGTTTACCTAACAAAGGAGTGAAAGATCTGTATAAGAAGAACTATGAAACTCTAAGAAAAGAAATAGCTGAAAATGTTAACAAATGGAAAAACATACCATGCTCATGGCTGGGAAGAATCAACATTGTCAAAACGTCCATACTACCCAAAGCAATACACAATTTTAATGCAATCTCAATAAAATCTCTACTGTCATACTTTAAAGATCTTGAAAAAATAATACTTTGTTTTATATGGACTCAGAAAAAGCCTTGAATGGCCAAGACATTACTCAGAAATAAAAACAAAGCAGAAGGAATCATGCTACCTGACCTGAGACTCTACTATAAATTGATAGTGATCAAAACAGCATGGTACTGGCACAAAAACAGGGAGGTAGATGTTTGGAACAGAATAAAAATCAAGAGATGAACCCAGCTACTTACCATTATTTGATCTTTGACAAGCCAATTAAAAACATTCAGTGGGGAAAAGAGTCCCTATTTAACAAATGGTGCTGGGTGAACTGGCTGGTGAACTGTAGAAGACTGAAACTGGACCCACACCTCTCACCTTTAATGAAGATACACTCTCACTGGACTAAAGATTTAAACTTAAGACATGAAACTATAAAAATTCTAGAAGAAAGTGCAGGGAAAACTCTTGAAGGAATCAGTGTGGACGAATATGTTATGAAGAGGACTCCCTGGGCAATTGAAGCAGCATCAAAAATACACTACTGGAACCTGATCAAACTAAAAAGCTTCTGCAAGCTAAGAACACAGTAAGTAAATCAAGCAGACAGCCCTCAGAATGGGAGAAGATATTTGCAGGTTATGGCTCCAACAAAGGTTTAATAACCAGAATCCACAGAGAACTCAAACATATTAGCAAGAAAAGAAGAAGTGATCCAATCTCTGTGTGGGCAAGGGACTTGAAGAGAAACTTCTCCAAAGAAGACAGGTGCAAGGCCTATAGACACATGAAAAATCCTTATCATCCTTAATCATCATAGAAACGCAAATCAAAACTACCTTGAGATATCATCTAACTCCAGTAAGATTAGCCCACATAACAAAATCCCAAAACCAGAGATGTGGGCATGGATATGAAGAAAAGGGAACACTACTACATTGCTGGTGGGAATGCAAACTAATGTGCTCCTTTTTGAAAGATGTTTGGAGAATACTTAGAGACCTAAAAATTGACCTGCCATTTGATCCTATAATTCCTCTACTAGGTATATATCCAGAAGACCAAAAATCACATTATAACAAAGATATCTGTACCAGAATGTTTATTGCAGCCCAATTCATAATTGCTAAGTCATGGAGGAAGCCCAAGTTCCCATCG
>CAUYON010060170.1:0-21426 GCA_963573935.1 Arctocebus calabarensis
CATATAGTAAACGAGAAAATATCATGAATGGTATGTCAATCAGGTTGATAAAATATCTCAGATTGCATGTGAAGCCCCCACACTGTACCCCATGGTTGAACTAATGTACACAGCTATGATTCAATAAAAAAAAAAAGAAAAAAAATAAAAATAAAAATAAAATAATGAAAAATGTTAAATACCTAGTCTACTTATAATTTTTCCAATATCTGGTATGATAGCTTCATCCTTCCAATTGTTCAGACCAAAATACTTGAAGTCATTTTTGCTTTTAGCTGTAACTTCAAAGCAGGTAAAAATCTGCAACCACCTCTCATCACTCAATGTTAGAACAGTGGTTCAAGTCTAGATTATGACAATAACCTCCTAACTAGTTCCCCTGCTTCTATGACTTCGCCCCTAGCACTCTTTCCCCTTGTTCACTCCACTCTACCACATTTGTTTCTTGCTGTATTTTGAATGCCTTAGGAACTGTAATGCTTCTGATTTATTGGTTTGTCCTTGTTAGCCCCTCTGTTGGGCATGCTTTTTCTCCAGATGTCCACATCACTTGCTCCTATATCTCCTGAATGTTTTCCTTAAATGTAAACTTGTGACTGCTCTATTTTAAGAGATAAAATGCTTGACCTCATGGCCCACTTTGTTCCTCTTCTTCCACTGCTTGACTTTTTTTTTTTTTTTTTGCAATTTTTGGCAGGGGCTGGGTTTGAACCCGCCACCTCCGGCATATGGGGCTGGTGCCTTACTCCTTTGAGCCACAGGTGTCACCCTCACTGCTTGATTTTTTTTCTATAACTCTCATCACACTCTAATATACTATATCACCCAGGTATTTATTATTATTTTTGTCTATCTTCTTCCCTTCTCTAGTATAATATTGCATAATTATATTATTGCAATTATAATAAATTATAATACAGTGTAAATAGAATATCAAACTGGTTGTGATCTTACATATTATCTGATACTCTTAGATGCGTTCTCTATCTTGCGTTCAAACCACCCTAAGACTGATAAGAATGTAATAAGAGATCCTTATGTTTGTATAGCCTTGAGCAGACCAAAACATATAGTTATATCAAGTTATTTACATATATCAGACTTATTTGTATAATTATCCCACTCTAATCCACCCCCTAATTTTCAGGAGAAAATTCAGATTTTGGATCTGTATAATTTATTCAATGTCAGTTTTTAGTTTTAGGGAACAGTAAGTTAGCAACTTAAGCTCATCTATTAAAAAAAAACATTGAAAAATGTAAATTCTCTTTAATTATACCCACTGTTAGCAACACTTCAGAAGCAAGGCTAGGGGAAGCAGCCGCTTCTGTAAAGCCAAAGTGCCCAGGTCAACCAAACTGACAGCAGAAGATGGAGAGTCTTGTAGGTGCTGTGGCCAGGAGGTAGGAAACCATCCCCTCTTCCTAGTGACAACATAAAAACATCAATCTAGGAAACAAAGCATAGGAGCTTCCAAAACCCACACACCTTCAGAAAAGGATATTTCACAACCTCCCTCAGTAATGACTTGAGTCTACTGCCATGATTTGAATAGTCTGCATTTTCTTAAGGTACCTGCTTATCTGCAAGGCCCCTGCATGCCCAACCCAGCATCCCGTGTGGTCCTCGGAACCCGGCCACCATCCTGACCTATCTCTTGGTCCCCAGGGATAAGCACCCAAGTTCTTCTCACATAAGGACAATTTTTATAGGGAAATTGAGAGGAATGACAAAAATAGCCAACTTGGGACGGTTAGAAAGTCAGCAGACTGCTGACACCTGTGCACCGAGGTTTATGCTTCTGGTTCACTTCTGGAAGGGAAGCAGAAGCCTCCCGGGATCTTAGATCTCCATTTTTATCTGTGCTGGACTCACCCAATTGGTTCCATTTCCCTCCCCTTCTTTAGAGGAGGCCACCAGCTCTGTGTGTGACTTGAACGAGTGTCTCACCTTTCTCATCTTTGGCTTCCTCCTCTATAAAATCGCAATGGTAATGACACCAGACCTCCCACAGTTGTTGTGAAGATTAAACAACTTAATACATGTAAATGCTTAGAATAGCGCCGGGCACACAGTGAAACCCAGTAACTATTAGACCATTATTACTGTTTGTCCTTGTAAGCATCTCTTCTCATCCTACAGAAAACTCCTGTGTCCCGTTGTCACATGGGTTCATTGCCTGCCCAAACATGCCAGGTCTCATAGCATCCAATGTACACACCCTCTGCTCCATCCAGACACCTCTGGTATTTCCCTCACCTGACTCATTCTGAGCTCATTACTTATATTTTCTCATCCAAAGTTATAAGTTATTAATAATAGCCTTTCCTCCTCTGTGCAAGAGCTTCTTACCTACACTAGAATGCCAGGGAACTAACTACAGATTTTTCCCACACAGTAGTAGGTGTAGTGTCTGTCAGTGAGATTTCTGGCTTTGGGGAGGCAGCTTGCCCAGTGGAACTCTTCATGACTAAGGAGGTCATCATCACGGTTTCTATGACAGCGTGTACAAGGATTTGCACAGCTACAAGTCTCACTCCAAGACTTTTCACAATTTGCTTCTCCTGGACTGGAAAGGGCAGGTGGATCTGCGACTTGTGCCCTATGTGGCTCTGGCTGGCTCCCCAGTATGACATTCCTGAAAAAATAGGTCAGCTCAGCCCTGGCTGTGGACTGACACATGTTACCATGCTAGATGAAGAAAATTTTGCATCTGTTTTAAAACAGAAAACAGAGACAAAGTGTTCTGTCTTTACAAAAGTAATGAACTTATTCATTCAACAAATATTTACAGCTGGGTGCTCACGCCTGAAATCCCAGCACTCTGGGAGACTGAGGTGGGCAGATCACCTGAGCTCCTAAGTTCAAGACCAGCCTGAGCTAGAATGAGACTCCATCTCTAAAAATAACTAGGTGTTGTGGCACGCACCTGTAGTCCCAGCTACTTGGGATGGCACGCACCTGTAGTCCCAGCTACTTGGGAGGCTGAGGAAAGAGAATCATTTGAGTCCAAAAGTCTGAGGTTGCTATGAGCTGTGATGCCACAGCACTCTACCCAGGGTCGACAAAGGGAGACCCTGTCTCAAAAAAAAAAAAAAAAAAAAGGATTATGAAGTGCTACTCTGTTCCAGGCCCAGAGTGAACAGAGCAGGCATATTCCTTGTGGCACTTGGAACACAATGAATTAATGCCATAATTAGAAAGCTACATGATCCCCCCACCCCCTTGAAGGTCTTACTCCACCCACAGTGCATACTGAATGAACCCTCAGCAGGCTCAGAATCACCTGCGCAATTCACTTCTTTCTCTTCCTTCTTCTCTATCTTCTTTTTCTTTCTTCCCTCTCTTACTTCCTTTCTTTGTCTTCTGGGCTTCACTTTCATCTTCATCAGTACCATTTATTACTCTACTTCTAGCTTATTAAACACCAGCTATTAATAAATCCACCAGTTCGAACCCAGCCTCAGCCAAACTGCAACAACAACAACAACAACAACAAAAAATAGCCAGGAGTTATGGCGGGTGCCCGTAGTTCCAGCTACTCAGGAGGCCAAGGCAAGAGAATCGCCTAAGCCCAAGAGCTGGAGGTTGCTGTGAGCTGTGATACCATTGCAGTCTACCAAGGGCGATAGGGTGAGGCTCTTGACCTCCCTCTGTTTGTTTCCTAGGCAGTTCTAAATGAAAGTCTCTCTTAGCTGTTGTATAAATAACCAGGCTGATGAGTTCTGTCAGGTAAGGTTTAGGAGGCAGTGGGTAAGGCTGTCCTTACTGCACCATAGAAATGTTGGTCTTCAACAAATACTAACAGGTCATAGCTAATTACATTTAGAAATATCTCTTCTTTTTCTTTCTCCTTTCAAGAAAGGTAGAATACAAGAACATTTCAGTAGTCAGGCAACATCAGGAAAAACAGAGTAGCTGTGGAAGCCACAGGTTTTGTGGATAGTGAAGATTGATCTTTGAGGCCAGAATTATATGCAAATGTTTCCTTTCATACAAAATGTCCTAAACTATATTACATGTGAGGCTGGTGGGATTCCTACAAGATTATTTGAAGTGCCAAATGCTGATAGTGCCTGTAGCTCAGCCTGTAGTGCTGGCCCCATATACCAAGGGTGGCAGGTTCGAACCCAGCACCAGCCAAACTGCAACAACAATAACAACAGCAAATGGCAGGTGCCCGTAGTTACAGCTACTCGGGAGGCCAAGGCAAGAGAATCGCCTAAGCACAAGAGCTGGAGGTTGCTGTGAGCTGTGATACCATTGCACTCTACCGAGGGCGACGAAGTGAGACTCTGTCTCTAAAAACAAAAACAAAAACAAACCAGAAATAAAGTGCCAAATGCATCCAAAGCTGTAAGGAAAGACTCAGCCAGACACCAAAAGGAAAGCACAACCACCTCCTAGTCTCAGCCTGCCCTCCGTTCACCACATGCACAGGGCCTCCTTATACAGGCACTCGCACGGGCACACACTCTGCAGGCACTCGCACACCCACTGGCAGACCTTCCAGAGCACGGGCTCCCACAGCAAGTCTCTTTAGCCTGCCGATTGCTGGTAGCCTCGCCTCACCGAGGCATTCCCAGAAGGCCCCTCTGTCAGTGGGCTCAGCCAGGGCAGACAGTGATTATTAACTCACTCTCCAGCCCCTCTCCTTTCCTCAGAAACGGGGAGTTGGGCTGAAAGTCCCAGGCTTGTAATCATGGCTTACAGATTTTTGCTGAACAGATTCCCACCAAGAGCTGCCTCCTTAGAACAACAGATGTACCCATCACCCAGGAAATCCAAGGGATTTAGAGCTCTGTCAGGAACTGGGGTCAAAGATCAAATATATAATTTTATTATGTCATATTGTTACATGGAAATGTAACAAAAATTGAGAATGAATAAATTCTGGAATACTGTAGACTCAGAAGAAAACTTCAAGCTAATATTTTCAAAGGCTTTATGCTTACAAGAAGTCATTTTGCAACCAGTATAATCTCCTTAAATCAATGAGTATTATCAGAAAATTTACCTCATATTTTATAAATTTATTTAAATTTTACTTCCTAATTCCATTTTAAAGGATGTTTGGGTATGAAGGAATTTAAGTTTTTTTACAGGTCTTTCTTAAAATTTATTTTCTCCAAATGTCAGGAAGTTGTCCTGCATTGAACCCTTATCTATTAGAATTTATTTGAAACCCTGAACTAAAGACATTTCTGAACAGTGTGACAAAATTAACCATGTCATTCTTAACTAAAACAATAATGCTCTGATTATGTAGTCAAATGAAATTTTGTCAATATAGCCAAAGCAAAGACATGGGAATCAGCTGACCAGAAGTTGGTTCTTGATCTTTGCTCAACCTAGTTTCTCACTTCAGTCAAACATTGATTATTCTGCAACAAATCAAACATAACAATCCTTTCACTCCCCTGCCTAATACAGAAGATACTGCTAAGTGGATGTCTGTGTGGTGCTTAGAGCTGTTCAGATGAAAAGCAGCATCTAGAAACTTAAAGTAATGTTTGGTGTGAGGCAGAAGTAGGCTCTGCCAAATCTTGCGGGTGGACATGGAAATAGCAAAAGACTGTCTGAAGGACAAAGTATTATATGATCTCATGTAAGTGTATATAAATACAGATACTGGGAAAAACACAGAGAGGAAATTAGATAATCAGATGTATATATAGGGGCAGACATGGTAAAGTTGTAGATACAAATGTAGGTATAGCCACAGACTATATAGCTCTAGATTATTATACATATAGTATGTATGTATATCCGTATACACTTACAGATCTAGATTTTAATGGTAATGTACTATGTTCCATATAGCATACTTTTATGTACAGATATTCATTTTTTTTAATTTTTTGAGACAGAGTCTTATTTTGTCACCCTCAGTAGAGTGCCATGGTGTCATAGCTCACAGCAACTTCAAACTCTTGGGCTCAAGGGATCCTCTTGCCTCAGCCTTCTCAGTAGCTGAAACCATAGAGGTCCACCACAACATGTGGCTGGTTTTTGTATTTTTAATAGAGATGGGGTCTTGTTCTTGCTCAGACTGGTCTTGAGCTCTTGGGCTCACGCAATCCATCCACCTTGGCATTCCAGAGTACTAGGATCAGGTGTGAGCACCATACCAGGCCTTATAGATATAAATATTGATAGTAAACTGTTAATAAAGACCTTTCAAGTAATGGGATTTAGGGTGATTTTAACATTTGTATTTTTTGCCTATCTGCATTTTTTTGAATAAATATAAATTTTCTTCAGTAAAAATGTAAGTTATCTTCAACAAATATTACTTTATATTAATATAAAAAAGGCTGGGTGTATGAGCGGCACCTGTGGCTCAATGGGTAGGGTGCCGGCCCCATATACCAAGGGTGGTGGGTTCAAACTTGGCCCCAGCCAAATTGCAACAACAAAAAAAATAGCTGGGCATTGTGGCGGTCGCCTATAGTCCCAGCTACTCGGGAGGCTAAGGCAAGAGAATGGCCTAAGCCCAAGAGTTGGGGGTTGCTGTGAGTTGTGACACCACATCACTCTACCCAGGGCGATAAAGTGAGACTCTGTCTGTACCAAAAAAGAAAAAAAAGGGGGGGGGGAGCTGGGTGTAGTGACTCATGTCCCTAATCCTATCACTCTAGGAGACCGAGGCAGGAGGATCCTATGAGCTCAGGAGTTCAAGACCAGCCTTAGGAAGAGCAAGACCCTATTTCTACCAAAAAAGGAAAAAAGGGAAATAATTGGCCTGTAGGGAGACTGAGACAGGAGGATCACTTGAACCCAGGAGTTTGAGGTTGCTGTGAGCTAGTTGCTGTGAACATCACAGCATTCTAACCTGGGGAAATAGACTCTGTCTCAAAAAATAAAATATTAAAAAAGGAAAAATATGTATACATACACACACACACACACACATATACACACATATAATTGTTAAAGTGAATGGCACCAGGAAAAAAAATAACTTATATAAACCAGGCAGTAAGTAGATTATACCACACTTACTCTAAAAGAAAAACAAATGATTATGCATACTTTTATGTGCTAATACTTGTGAAGCTCCAGGTCTACTGTACTCTGGGGCTTTACTGAGGCTGGGTGGTATGGGAGGGGCCGCAGCCAGCATCCCAGGCCTCATCCTTGAAATGACTTGAGGACAACCACACCAGCAGCTTTTTATCTCCCAGGACCTCTTGAGGCATATCTGACTTTTCACTCAAATTGTAGGGCATTAAGCCCCCATCATCTGAAACATTATAAAGAGGTTCATTTTATGGTCGCTTTAAAGGACTCTAAATTAATTTAGGAACTACCTTTAGATTTTTGAAGTAAAGAAAAACCTAATTCCACACTGAACCTTTATATAGAAAGCAAAATGGGATCCAATGTATTAACCCAAGTACTCATGGCAGGGTAACATAGGAAACAGGAAAATTTGTTTTGGCATCCAATTCCTTCTTGTTTTATCCATCTGGGACTGCCTCCCCAGTTTAATAACAAAGAAGGAAATGTGGTCACCTCCACTAGGGAATTTCACCTTAGAGTTAAATATTTCTGGTATAATATCCTCTCTGTAGAATGCTGGCTCTTAAGCACACGGCTTTAAAGAAATAAATATGAAAAATTTCCTTTTCAGCTTTAGAAGATCGGTACTCAACCTGAGACATGAAACGATGCCTAGATGTGGTGCACAAAAAGCATAGGAAAGAATAATTACTGGTACCTTTGCATTCTTATTTAAGCTGCAGTAGGGTCTCTTTAGAAAAACAGCACGTAGGGTAGAAAGATACAGTGTAAAGATCTCATGGGAAAAGATTCTTTTTAATTTTTAAAATTTTCTTGTATTTGGTTTGTGGCCTGGAAAAAGAAGATTGCTTTTTCTTTATGTTGTTTTTTAAAAAATGCATTTCTGGTAACAATAATTAAAGAAGAACTAGATCACATTTCTTTTGCATGAGCTGAAAGAAACAGGATGACGGCATCATTCAGAGCACTGGATATCTCTCTCCCTAATCTCCAGCCTCATAAATTAGAGACTCTTTAAATATGTACACACACACACACACACACACACACACACATATATATATATATAGAAAGGCTGGGCACTGTGTCTCTGCCCGTAATTCCACTTGGAAGGCCAAGGTGGGTGGATTGCCTGAGCTCACAAGCTCGAGACCAGCCTGAGCTAGAGTGAGACCCTTTCTCTAAAAAATACCTGGGTGTTGTGGCAGGTGCCTATAGTCCCAGCTACTTGGGAGGCTGAAGTGAAAGGATCACTTGAACTCAAGAGGTTGAAGTTGCTGCCAGCAATGATGCCACAGCACTCCACCCAAGATAACCAAGACTGGACTCTGTCTCGGAAAAAAAACAAAACAGAGATGTGTGTGTGTATGTGTATAAAGCTAATAAAACATAATTCTGAAAGATTTCCTAGTTTTTGAGTCACCTATTTAAAGTATAAAATGTAATTTCTCTCTGTTTTCTAATTCTCTCGGTGGGAAACCCCATTACATAGAAACTTTCACATGCTTGGTGTCAAATGCCTGTCTTCTCTTCATTAATACCACAGTTGATTAACTGCTACCCAGGGTGCAAACATAAGCTATTATTACCAAGCAGTGCTAAATATACAAAACAGGTTATTATTCAGCAGAGGCTATTTAGTAATAGGTAACTTAAAATTTAATTTACTTGTTTCCCCCACAAGTGACTATTGCAAACATCATAAAATATATTTACTTACAGTCATAAAAGGGGGATTTATTGTACATTTCCTGTTTCTACTGAGGTCTGGCTATAATTCCCCCAGGTAGACAAAACACTAGAGAATTTTAACATCCTTTAAAAATTCCTCAAACTGACTTTAATGAATATAGAAGAAAAAGGGTGCAGGTTTTCAAAACTATGCTTGGACCTGAAAAATCATTTTTCTACATTCTTTTGCTTGTAACTACACAGAACCTCCTGAATGTTTTGGAATCTCTGGCTTGTATTTCTTAGTTAATATTTGATCATTTAGTCTTTTAAAAAATGATTGTGAATTTTCTTTTTCTAAGAAAAAAAGAATCAACTAACATTAAATTTCGCATGATCTAGTAGATTACACGTACAACTTCAGGAGCTACATTTTAGGCTCTTGCCTTAGCAATGTACACTTGCTTTTTAAAAAATAAAAAATAATAGTAATTTTAAAAAATCATTTTCCCAAGCATCCTAGTGTTAAGTTACAGCTGTATTTGGTTACTCTTTGGATGGGAAATAGGCCAGTTGCTTTTCTTCTTGGCTTCTGAGCCTTGCTCCTGAATCTTTTCCATGTACACAACTCTAATTTCAAAGAGAAACCCCACCGGGAGACTGGAAGACAGGACTGTGAGAGAAGGAAGCTATGTTAATTTCTCACCCCCAAAGATGCCAGTGAGCAAAAAAGGAGGCTTCATTCTAGATTGATTCAAAGTTCAGTTATCACACTTGCAAGTTTTCACAGCCCCACCATCTCATCCCCCTCCCTCGTTCACCAGTGAATTGCTTAGTCAAAGAAATAGTATAGCCGCCTCAGGAGCTGAGCCAAGCTGAATGTGACCCCCGGTGTCCCCTGGGTCCCGTGGTAATTGAAGCCATGGACGGCTGTTGTTTCAGGCTACAGCTCAGCCAGGCATTAATGTTTGGGGATCAATGCCGCACATGGGCTACAACTCACCCACATAGCTTTTCCAGTGCTTGCTTCTCAATGTTGAAAGATTCCAGAAAAAAAAAAAATACAGGAAGTTCAGAGTAAAGAAGCAATTTTTGACATTGACTGATGGCAAAATAACAAACTCTTAACCTTTGTTAATTGGAAGTTACTAATGGAGAATCTTTGCAGAAGAAATACTGTCCACTGCAAGCATTCAGTCAGCAAATATTTTACACATCAGGAAGTGCCATACTCCTTACCATTGTCTCTTCCCTTTGAGAATCTGATGAATAATATGAATTAGATCCCTAGGAAAAAGCACATACCTATGTCTATAAATACAGAACCTATGTCACAAACCTGATGGAATGGAGCCCTGGCCATCAAGACACATGAATAAGCCCCCCAAAATGGCAATAAGTTCATGACTTTATTAACATACAGTTAATATGTATTATGTTTATACATTCTGTTATAAACAGACTATAAGAAAAAAATGGAAATATAATTCCTTAAATCATGAAAATATAAGCCCATATTCTGTCCTTCAAACTTTAAATTGTTAAGTCATCTATGAATGGCTGTCATGATTTGGAGCTAGCAAAGTCATCAATTAATTCTGCAGCATTTTTTGTTACCCCCAGCTGTTTGTGCTTTTGTGCTGAATAACACCTTCTTTTACATTGGAAAAACAGACTGCTGTTGATGAGAATTATTAAAAGACAAAACAAAACAAATTTCAGGAGAAACTTGCCCAACATACTCTTTCATAACTAACTCAATAAATTTGAGATGGTTATTTTTTTACAATTTAAGTTTTTCATGATTTTACTAAAAAGCAATAACTGATTTTCTGATGGGGCTTTCTGACAGACACTTAAGAATGACTTTTGCATTATTCATACATTTTTCACAATAGACACTTCATGTCTTTGAATTCTTTTAATTGGAGCAGAAATGTGAACAAGTCAGCAAATGGAATTAGCCCTTGAAAGCTGGTGTCCAGCTGAGTGGTTATAGTATTAATAACATACTGAAAAATTCCTTTTGCCTAAAAAACTACTTAATTGATTGAGAAGGTTGCAATCCTGTTCCTCAGAACAGGATGGACTGAAAAAGAAAAAGTAGGCCCCTTATAAATATCTTTGGATGTCAGCAAAATTTGGGAGTTTTTTCATATGAGAAAAAAATATGCTTTTGCCTTTAAGAAACCATGTTACCCATTGTGTATGAATAAACTGGCTTTAACAAAGACTTTCTTATCCATTGCTAAAAATCAACCAACTATAAACAGTCACCACAGTTCTGTTTTTGCCAGTGCCATAGAGATTTCTAAATCCTTTCAGCTAAAAAGCCAGCACAGATCAAAGAGGTTTCACATGTATTCTCTAAATGTCAAAGAGAAAGAAGTGCC
This sequence comes from Arctocebus calabarensis, assembly GCA_963573935.1. Classification (NCBI taxonomy): domain Eukaryota; kingdom Metazoa; phylum Chordata; class Mammalia; order Primates; family Lorisidae; genus Arctocebus; species Arctocebus calabarensis. Next base: position 11,091 of record CAUYON010060170.1, read on the forward strand.
ATCTTTTAGCACATTATAATAATCCTGTTGCATGGTACTCTTGTCCAATGACCTGTAAAAGTTATATATTCGAGAAAAACATTTTTCTCAGAAAAAGGGAGTTTGAATTAGGAAAGGTATATTTAACAAGTTTAATGATCTATTGTAATAAGCTAATACATTTTTTCCCATTTTGTGGAGTTCAGAATTCCAAATGCTTGGCTAATTAGCCATCATAAAAATGCAATTTGAATGTTGGCCTGCAACCTGACAAAATAATTTGCTACTCCTTAATCATTGTTATAAATATATGCTCTAACATTTGTTACACATATGCATGCCTTGTACCAAATTAAACTATGTGTATAGGCACAATACTGTAGCCAGGTGTCAAAAAGAAAGAAACAGAAAGGAAGGAAGGAAGGAAATCCAGCCAAAGTTGAATTTTAGTTAAGTGTAACTTATTTTTTTAGTAATGACATCTTACTCATTTTCTAATGCATTCACCTATCCGTTGGCTATGATTAATATCATTGAAACTTTCACCTGACCTTCTGTTCAGTTTTGACACCACCATGTTGAAGGGTCATTATTTGTTTTACCTCTTGTATCATATGGTGTGTTGACACTGGTATTCTGATCAAGACCAAATATGTAAAGTCAGCCTCCTCCAACGTACTGTGAGCTCTATGACACCATACTGTAGACTCTGTGATGTCAGGGACTATACCTAGTTAGTGCACACACCAAGCATTTAGGACATAATGCACTGTGTATTCATTAATTCAACAAATATTTATTAAGGATTGCTGTTGTGTGAATATATTTCCCAGAAGTTAGTATGTTGGTGTGGCCATAGTAAAGTGTGAAAACATTGGAAATTTACTCTGAGTCATCACTGTAACCTTAAATATACAATAAAAGTGATGCTTTGTATTTTTTCTGTTTTAAAAAAAGTTTGTATGTTGGAAACTTGATCTCCAGTGTACTCTTGAAAGGTGGGATACTTGGGAGGTGATTGGGTCACAAAGGCTCTGACCTTATGACTAGATTAGTCTATGAATAAATTCATACCCTAATGGGTAATGAGCTATCAAGAGTGGGTTCATTATCATAAAAATGAGCCTATTATAAAAACTGTGTGGCTGTCTCTCAGGAACCCCCCTCTCCCCCCAAGTGCTGCCTCAGGACCTGCAGAGATTCCCCTCTAGTAAGAAGGCACTCACTAAGTGTAATTCCTGGATACTAGACTTCCCAGCCTCCAAAACTGTGAGAATAAACTTTTCCTTATAAATTGCCGAGTTTGGCTCCGCGCCTGTGGCTCAGCGGGCTAAGGCGCCAGCCACGTACACCTGAGCTGGCGGTTTCAAATCCCACTCGGGCCGCCAAACCAACAATGAAGGCTGCAACCAAAAAATGGCCAGGCGTTGTGGCGGGCGCCTGTGGTCCCAGCTACTTGGGAGGCAGAGGCAAGAGACTTGCTTGAGCCCAGGAATTAGAGGTTGCTATGAGCTGTGATGCCACAGCATTCTTTCCAGGGTGACAGCTTGAGGCTCTGTCTCAAAAAATAAAAAAAAATAAATAAAATAAATTGCCGAGTTTCAGGTCATAGCCACTGAAAATGAACTTAACCAAAGACCTTCTCTGCGCAAGGCCCTTTTGGTTGCAAGAAATATATATCTAGTCAAATTAATTCAAATGCAAAGAGCCTGGCTGTTTTCTCCCTCTCATCCTCTGCTGCTTCTTTTGTTCTCCCTGAGCATCTGCTCCATTCCTTTCCCTGATTGGGTTTCTCTCATGCTCTGTGCCCTCATAACCTGCAAATACAGAAAACCCTACAATGGCTGCTCAGCTCTTACTTCATGAAACTTTCAGCCTAAGTATCACTACAACCCTGAGCCTCTTGGTGTGAGAAACATCTGATTAAAAACTAGCCCACCATTTACAAGTCATTGGACTAACTCCCATTATATCATGTTTCTTCCCTCATGTAATCACCTGTGACCCAGAGAAGAAGTCACATGTTGGGATCGGAGTGTACACCTGCAGAAGGAAGCTCCATCAGTGCTAGCTCCCCTTAAATGAAGCCGGAGGCAGGGCTTGTAATCCTAGACAAGACTAGGAAAACTGTGTTTTTAGTTCATTAGTTTTGTTTTGTTTTTATCATTCTTTCCTCAGTATTGTCTAGCACATAGTATGTATTAAGAACTATTATTTGTTAAACTGATGCTAGAATATGATGTTATTATTTCTAAGTTTATAATTTATGTGATATGGGGAAAGAAAGTGAAGGGAGATGAAATAACAGTTGTTGAGATTTTGGACACTGGAAAGATACATAATTGCTGCCAGGATGAGATTTAAAGCTGACAATTTATATTTAACTTTTCTACTCATGCATTGCTTTTTTAATGAAAACTCTTAGCAAATTAATCTTTAAAAATCAATTAAAGCATTTAAAAAGAAAACAGAGTCTAGTATATAATTTCTCAGAAACCCATTGCACTCATAACCACCTTTGAGGACATTCCACACTGTAAAAGTGCCACAATAGTATATTCTCTCCTTTTCTGATCCCTTTTAGAGCTGAAGTGGGTTTGTTTGTTTTTTGTTTTTGAGACAGAGTCTGACTCTGTCACCGTAGGTAAAGTGTCATGGTGTCATAGCTCACAGCAACCTCAAACTCCTGGGCTCAAGCAATCCTCTTGCCTCAGCCTCCTGAGTAGCTGGGATTACAGGCCAGTCACAACACCCAGCTACTTTTTTCTATTTTTACTAGAGACAGGGTCTCATTTTGCTTGGACTGGTCTTGAACTCTTGAGCTCAAGCAGTCCATCTGGCCTCGGCCTTCCAGAGTGCTAGAATTATAGGGGTGAACCACCATGCCTGCCTGGTCCTGAAGTCATTTAGAGTGGTATGACTGGTTCTATTATTAATCCAAAGAGTCAAAAGCAAGGAAATAAATCTCTTTCTAATAAATTTCCCTCACAGAAAATATGCTGTGAGGTGGAAAGGGCCCATGTCTAGACAGATGCTGCAGAATTCCATTGGCAGGGATGCCTTTTGTGTAATGTTGAGAGTGAGTAATAATTGTTCTTGTGGAGGGGCCCTCTGGTACCCAGAAGAGCATTTACTTGCCTTCTCTTTCCTTTCCATGCAAAGAAATCAAATTTTGTAAAGGGCGATAAAAGCGAAAGCAGATGTGATCATTTAAGCTGGGATTCCGACCACGCCAGTTGCTGGAGCATGCTGGAAGCACCTCCATATGGGGGGTTCTCCCCAGAGTGCAGGTACTCCTCCCTCTCAAAAAGAGAGGCAATTACATTCATTCTGAGAGTTCACCTTCTGTGTACACTTTTAGGAACCTCTACTTCAAAAGGTACAATGAGGATAATATAAGAAACAAAGTGGAATCTACAAGAGCTTCACATAGGGTGGCTTGGGAGATTCAGAAGTTTTTCTCCACACACCATACATCCATTTTCCAAGTGCAGTATTCTTTTTTTAAATTTTTTTTTTTTGAGACAGAGTCTCACTTATTAACCCTTGGTAGAGTGCTGTGGTGTCACAGCTCACAGCAACCTCCAACTCCTTGGGCTAAGGCGATTCTCTTGCCTCAGCCTCCTGAGTAGCTGGGACTGCAGGCGCCCACTACAACACCCAGCTATTTTTTTTGTTGTTGCAGTTTGGCCGGGGCTGGGTTTGAACCCACCACCCTCCGTATATGGGGCTGGCTCCTTACCCACTGAGCCACAGGCGCCGCCCCTAAGTGCAGTATTCTGTTGCAATATTCAGATTTTGCCTTTCTAGCAAGTTGTAGGGTTGACAGCTGAAGAGTGTAGTTCTGAGTTACATGACCTATCCTTCAGATGAGAGGCATGATATTAGTTCACTTGCCAGCAACATTTGGACCTGTGCTTGGAAGTGACAGGAATAGCAGAACTTACTACAGAAGTCATCAGCTGCTTCCTCTAATCACTTGCTGAGTGCTTTGACCTCTAGCAGCAGAGGCATTCATTCTCCAAGGGTGTTCCGTTGTCTTGAAAGCCTTTAAGGCTTGTCGGTCCTCACTGTGTGATCAGCTGCCAAGTAAGTTGCTAGTGCAATCTTGAGAAGAGATGAAGAGTTACTACTACTAGAATAAAATTTCAAGGTTTACTAATCCTTGTGCTGGTGACATGAGATCATCAGAGCAGCTTAAGTATAGGAGGTACTGCTGAAAATAGATACAATTACAGTTTAAATGTCTCAATGCTCCTGCTTTTTAAAATGAAGTATTTATTTATTTCATAACAATGACCCATGTAGTCATTTTGTAATTTCTCTGATGGTCTCTCTTCTTTGCTTTTGGCATTGCACTTACATTTCCAGATCTACAAATTCTTTTTTTTTTTCTTTCTATTGAGACAGAGTCTCATTTTGTCACTCTCAGTAGAGTGCAGTGGCATCACAGCTCACAGCGACCTCCACCTCTCGGGCTTAGGTGATTCTCTTGCTTTAGCCTCCCAAGTAGCTGGGACTACAGGCGCCCACCACAACGCCTGGCTATTTTGTTGTTGCAGTTTGGCCAGGCAGGATTCAGACCTGCCATCCTCAGTATACGGGGCCAGCACCCTACTCACTGAGCCATAGGCACTACCCCAAATTATTTTCTTATAATATGGAACACCTTTTTGATCTTTCACTGATGTTCCCACCCTTTGGCTTATTTATAAAGAGGCTCAGATTCTGCATCTTCTTTCCCAATCACCCACATGAATGAATTGCCTTGATGGGAGAAATCTCAGAAGCTGCTGCTTTTGTCACCACTGAGCTGACACTATTCCAGGTGCTGGAAATTCCCATCTACCTGAACCTCATGATGCCCTGAAATAAACAGAACAAAGAGAAATACAACCACTTATTCTCAACAAGAAGCAAAGGGTATTTCTACCAACATGGGTCTGTAATACCTTTCCAGCCTTTTCCACCTTCAAGTACAGTTTATGACAGCTTATACAGGGTTGGGGATTTGACTAAACAAGATGAAATAATCATAGACCCTGACCTCAAGGCAACCTCAAAATCAAAGGAGAGCTCGGCGCCTGTGGCTCAAGGGGCTAAGGCACCAGCCACGTACACCTGAGCTGGCAGATTCAAATCCAGCCCGGGCCCACCAAACAACAATGATGGCTGCAACCAAAAAAATGGCCAGGAGTTGTGGCGGGCGCCTGTGGTCCCAGCTATTTGGGAGGCAGAGGCAGGAGACTCACTTGAGCCCAGGAGTTGGAGGTTGCTGTGAGGTGTGATGCCACAGCACTCTATCCAGGGTGACAGCTTGAGGCTCTGTCTCAAAAAAAAAAAAAAAAAAAAGAAAAAAAGAAAATCTCCATTATATGCTTTGTATGTTGAATTATATCCATCAGTTTTAAGCACCCAAGTATTCTTACATACTTGCTGTAGAGATTGTCTTTCTATTTAGGGAAGACTCTGAAAGTGGTGTACATGTAATTAATGCAAAAATTGAGTGCAGTGACTCACACCTGTAATCTCAGGAACTTGGTAGGCTGAGAGAGGAAGATTACTCGAGGCCAGCTGTTCCAGAGTCATCTGGGCAAAACAGCAAGATCCCATCTCTGAAAAAATATATTAGCTGGGCATGTGGCAAGCATCTGTGGTCCCAGCTACTCAGGAGTCTGAGGGAAAAAGGTCTTTTTTTTAGACAGAGCCTTAAGTTGTCACCCTGGATCGCTCTGGTGCCATGGCATCACAGCTCACAGCAACCTTGAATTCCTGGGCTCAAGTGAGTCCGCCTCACAAGTAGCTGGAACTACAGGCGCCCACCACATGCCCAGTCATTTTTTGGTTGCAGCTGTCAATGTTGTTTGGCGGGCCTCAGGCTGGATTCGAACCCACCAGCTCAGGTGTATGTGGCTGGCACCTTAGCCCATTAAGCCACAGGCACCGAGCCAAAAAAGGTCTTTTGCAGTTCAAGGCTACAGTGAACTATGATTATACCCCAGCCTGGGCAACAGTGAGACCTTTTTTCTTTTTATTTTTTTTATTTGCTTATTTTTTTTTTTGAGACAGAGCCTCAAGCTGTCACTCTGGTTAGAGTGTCGTGGCATCACAGCTCACAGCAACCTCCAATTCCTGGGCTCAAGCGAGTCTTCTGCCTCCGCCTCCCAAGTAGCTGGGACTATAAGCGCCCGTCACAACGCCCGGCTGCAGCCGTCATTGTTGGTTGGCGGGCCCAGGCTGGATTCGAACCCACCAACTCAGGTGTACGTGGCTGGCACCTTAGCCCACTGAGACCTTTTTTCATAAGAAAAAGATATACAAACAGACAACCAATACTGTCTTCTTGGGAGCCAGTTACATCATCCAAATACCACATTTTTTAGAACCAAGATATCAATCCATTTGGGCTATTATAGCAAGATAAAGGTGCTGGCATATCTGGTGACTAATGAAGCCTCTTTTATAAGGGCACTAATCTCATTCACAAGGGCTCCACCTTTATAACCTAATCATCTGCCCAAAGCCTCATGTCCTAATACTGTCACAGTAATTAGATTTCAACATATGAATTTGGGGGGGTGGGAGAATAGAACCATTCAGATCATAGCACAAGGCTGTAGGGATGATGTTTTTTCAAGTAATTGTGATGCATTAAGTGCATATTTTAAAAAAGCCATTAGAAATAAAGAAAACAAACAAGGACAGCATGTCTTAGGTTTCTGAAAATGTTCAGAAAACATTTAGCAGCACACAAAGTTTCAGTTTGTGAGAATGCTTTAATGAAAGTTATCACCACTGTCCACCAAATCTTCAAATCCAGGCATTAAAGAGGAATAGTTTTATTAATCAGTTACAAATGGAGAAAAACCATATATAATAGTTTGGTAGCAACCTCATCATGGATTGCTCCCACTCTGTATTAACTTAGCATCTTAAACTCATAGTTTAAAGAATATGGGAGCAATTTAGCAGCTAACAACACTGAGAAATTAATGATTCTGCATGCCATTATATTTTTAAAAGACAACGTTTTAATAAAATTATAATTTTTGGGCTCGGCGCCTGTGGCTCAAGCGGCTAAGGCGCCAGCCACGTACACCTGAGCTGGCAGGTTCCAATCCAGCCCGGCTGCTGGACAACAATGATGGCTGCAACTAAAAAATAGCCGGGCATTGTGGTGGACACCTGTAGTCCCAGCTAATTAGGAGGCGGAGGCAGGAGACTCACTGGAGCCCAGAAGTTGGAGGTTGCTGTGAGCTGTGATGCCACAGCACTCTATCCAGGGTGACAGTTTGAGGCTCAAAAAAAAAAAAAAAAATTATAATTATTTTTGAATAAAATGTCATATTTGTGTATTCTAGAAGCATATTCTATGATAATTAATCTTCAGTTTGGCCAAATATCAAGACACAGCCACTTAACCTTTGATCAATATGTGTATTTTATATGACTCAGCCATCGACCAAGGTAGAGACAAGGCAAACACCAAAGTTACATACCCAGTATAGCTTCACCTCCAGGCCACCCATTTGTCAGGTTTGTGGACCTCATGTAAATTGAGGCTGATCAAGATGTATCTTCACCAAGACATTGTCCAGCCATCTCAATCATTAAAAGAAGAAAATGTGGAGCAGGGTGCAATTAAACCAGAATTGAGATTATGACCCTCTGTGCCTAAATTCCTGATTTCAGAGTACTAATTTATCAGATTTTGTTACTTGTAGGCCAAAATGACAGGCTGAATATTTTTCTTGGAAATAAAATGTTCCAGAGTTAGACATGTTTGAGCTGGACTGTTAATAACAGAAATGTGAATGGAAAGTTCAGCCCATACAAGAATAAATTGAAATTTTAATATACTAAAAGCAACTTTTTACTCTGAAAATAATACTGAAATACAGTCAATAAATATTTTTTAAATTTCCTTGCATTTCAACAGGACCAAGTGACTGAAAAATTATTTTTGTATTACAGAAATAAAACATTTAGGATTTCAATCAAATACTTCCCAACAAAGCAGATGTAATGACAAGTCTTCAGAAAGAGGGCAGGTTATCTATTCAGAAATTCAGGCTACCGTTATCAAATGAAATGATTGTCCATTCTGTCATTTCAAGTGACTATAAAGAAGAGAGGAAAAACAGTAAGAAGTAGTAATAAGGAGTTCCTACTTTAAGAATTATTTACAAAAGTCTTAGGAATAACATAGCTGAAATCTCAAAAAGGCAAGTGGTTGTAATAGAATGGGCATGATTACAACCAAATTAATCAGTAGGCTACAGTTCACTGCTTGATAGAATTTTGGCTTGGTTTAGAAGGCTTGATGCTATTTAATAGACTTTAGTCCAATGAGGTTTCTAGAGGAGCCTCAAGTACTCTTTGTGACAGACACACTAATTGGTATATTTCTAACTTCTCATACATGCGAAGTTTGTGCTTGACTTCTGGTCCTTTATCTTCACTATTCCTCCCTCTGCACATTTCTGGTTTCTTTTTTTTTTTTTTTCCTGCAGGTTTTGGCCGGGCCGGGTTTGAACCCACCACCTCCGGCATATGAGGCTAGCGCCCCACTCCCTGAGCCACAGGTGCCGCCCTCTGGTTTCTTTTCATCCTTTACGTATCAGTTCAAAGTTTTCTCTTACAGAGGTCTTTTATGATGACACTTTGTAGTGTCCCTATTACCTCCCCACTCACTTCCTAGCATATCACCTTATGCACTTAAAATGCAAATTCAACTGTAAGGGGGGGGGCCTTTTCGCTCATCATTATATCAAGACTTCTTAAAATGCATGTTAAAGAGGTAGAAAGCAAGCAATTATATTTCTGAGTAATTATCATAAAGGAATAACAGGTCCAGTTCACTAAAATATAGATAACAGTATTTTTAACAATGAAAAACAAAAAATTGCCTACATGTGCATCCACATGAAGTTGTTAAATTAGTTGCAAAGTATGTACGGAAGCTTTAAAGTGAATATCAAAAACATTTTTCTATTGAGTGAAATGAGCAGACTGCAGATCAGTCTGTGTGGTATGATCACATTAATGTAGAGAAAATAACAGAAACATTATGTTGTAGTATAAGTTTAGAACAAAATTAAAGTTAAAAAACAAACAAATAAAACGGGCTAGGTATAGTGGTTTGTGCCTATCATCCTAGCATTTTGGGAGGCTGGGGTAGGAGGATTACTTGAGTCTAGTTTGAGGTTGTAGTCTAACCCCAGGTGACAGAATAAGACCCTGTCTCAAAACAAAAACAAGATGTTGAAAACAGTAGTTGTCAATTTACTTTTTTTTTTTGTAAAGACAGAGTCTTGTTTTATCGCCCTCGGTAGAGTGCTGTGGCAATTTACTTTTAACTAATTTTTTTCCTCTAAATTACCCCTCTGCCTAACTTTTGGCAGAAAAACTTTCTGTAATGAACAAATAGCTTACCAGTCAGTCTCTTTGGGTGTATGAGGAAAATAACTGCACAATAAAAACTTAAGTTGACTACTAAAAGGTGATCTTTTCTTGGCCTAATAGTGGCAGAGAATGAATGGCTTGTTTATATACTTAACATCCTTCCACATGTTATTTGAAAGTGAACATACTCAAATGTTTTCCTCTCAGTATATCATTGCCAACAAAGTTATGACCACTCTAGGATCCTAATGTTTTAAAGCTAACGGCATTAGATCTTTAAATCTTAGTGTCAAGTACTCACTGTATAATAAATGGAACTGTTATTTCTTCAGGAAAATTCTCAGAAATAAAACTGCTAGTTTTCTACATCTTCAACATTTATTTATTCAGCAAATTCTTTTAAGAAGTCTTGATATAATGATGAGAAAAAACGCCGCCCTTTTACATTTGCATTTTAAGTATATAAAGTGATGGGCTGGGAAGCGATTAGGGAAGTGACAGGGGTAATACTTTATGACAGGTCTAAAAGGATTCTATTTTAAAATTTCCCTTCTAAAATCCTCATGAAACCATTAATAATTTTTCAACTGAAAAGTGACCATTCTCTGGACACTTCAGACTGGACAAATTATACACAAAATACCAGTATGATAATCTTGTGGTGCCTCAATTGCACTCTTTTCTCTATATTCAGTTAAAGAAAACATGTAACTGAGTTCACAACAGCTTTCTTTTATCTTAACACAAATTAGCAATATATACCTAAGAAGCTGTGAAACAGCTCTTCATGATATCCAGATACAGTCTTTATAATGCCAAAGAGCACCTGGTTAGTTTTCAAACTAAAAGAACTGCTTTAGCCTCCCAATGGCCTTTTCTTTCTTTCCCATACATTAGTGACTAATGATTCTCAACAATATCTCACTAGTTTCATGATAATTCAATTTTTTTG